>JASSUY010007840.1:0-44183 GCA_032466535.1 Forpus xanthops
GGGCATCCCCCCTTCTGCCCCCCCCCCCCCCCTTTGTGATTATTTTAACACATTAGCTGCTGGCTGTTGCTTCCAGATGGTAGCAAAATGCAGCTGAGTGTTAGTGTAGCTGTGATCTTGGCATAGCAGATATAGAACTACACCTGCCCTACAGGTACATGGGGACAACAGCTGGCTAATAGACTTAGGACTAACTTAAGTGGTTAACTTCCAGTGGTTAACTGGAGTATATTTCGAATGCTGAGTAGCCCAAATTGCTTATTCTTTAAGGAGTCTGACTATTGAAGCACATATGAAAAGGTTGAAATGCCTCAAATATCACATTGCTGATGCCATTATCTGAGTGATGTTTGAGCTCAAAAAGCCTGTTGCCATGTCACTGGTGATGCTGTGGGCAGCTTGACACTGGAATATAGGCATAGAATAGGCTGCATGAGCAGAGGAGACATTCCAGGCCTTAGCAACCAAATTACTGTCACCCTGCAAGAGCAAAACCGGAGTGATCCACCTCTGAAGGTCAGCGTTCAGTGATGGCTTGTGATGGGTTGTGATTGTCGTCTTAAGACGAGCTATGGAAATGTTGAGCTGGCCTTATTTCCTTGGATAAAAATCGCCCATTAGAAGCCTTTGAACCTCACTGAGAGCTTGCTGTGACTCATTTCCTCTGCCACAAAAATCATGATCACTGTTACTTTGTGTTCTGATGACTTCTGCAGAAATGTAGGTTCTGAACAAGCTGCCAGGGATTGCCTCTGTTTTTCAGAGTATGGCACTGGCAATAGTTAATTTAAACGGGTGTCCGTGCTTGATCTTTACATTCTGTGTGTATTTAAAAGTTGTGGTTACCACAGCATGTATGGATGTGGAGCTATATCTTATTTTGTAGTGGCTGCATGTAGCTGTCTAAAATCTGGTGTCAGTACAGCTTGATCCATTTATTTGTTTATTTTGGGGTAGAACATACTTCATTTATTTGAAAGTGGGGTTTGGCCTGCTGCCCTTTAAACAAGAAAGCTGAAATCTTGCATTCTTTCTTCGCTATACGCTTCCACGTGGAGGACCAGACAGCTGACTTCAGGTGAATCATAGAATAGTTAGGGTTGGAAAGGGCCTTAAGATCATCTAGTTCCAACCCCCCTGCCGTTGGCAGGGACACCTCCCACTAAACCATGTCATCCAAGGCTATGTCCAACCCGGCCTTGAACACCGCCAGAGATGGAGCATTCACAAATGTGTATAAAACCAGTACTTTCAAGGATTTTTTACAAAATCTTCCAATAAAGAGGGGAAATGTAAAAGTGATTTTTTTTTAATTATTATTATTATTTTTTATTTCTCCTAGTTCTGTGGAAACTTTACACAAAGCAGTAGTGTTCAATTTTGAGAATTACTTTCCATATTAAAGAAGCTAAAGAGGGTCACAACTGCTGAACAGCAGAACTGATTGTGTTCAGTGCTTTGTACTGAAAGCCACCCTCCACTTCTCTCTTTTTCTTCCCAAATTTAGGTAAGAAAAGTATTCCTGTTTGCCAAGGGGCATGTCAGCTACACATAAATGGGTCTAAATGATCTACAGTTCCTCTAAAAGCTGAGATAAACACAAGTGAAATACTTTGAAACTTTAGCCTCCCATTTTCTGACAGTTAAAATTAGAAAAATGAGGGTATTGAGTTGCTGTCTGGTTTCATTTGGACTGTTTGTAACTTTATAGTGAAGTGCTTGATCTGCAGCGAAGCTAGGAGGTAGGAAAAAATCCTAGTCTGTCCTGGGACTGACTTCGAAGAGTGCTACATAACAATAAGTTTTCTTTTAATGTACAACCCACTGTTTTCTCTCCTGATGGATGTGACTGGTGTGAACTGTCCTCTGTAAATGTTTCCTTACTCTGGAAAGCCAGTCGTTAAGTGTGGAGCAGGTTGTGTTCGATGTGGTAAAAGAATCCATTCACTGCCTTACCAGACAGTGTTTTCCTGTGTCTGGAGTTGAACTTATCTACAGAGCCCCGGGGAGACTTGTGCTCTTTGCAAGTCTTTGTTCGCACTGTGAAAAGTTCCTTCTTCGGGGTCTTTCGGAGCTGGGGTTAAGCAAGTTTCCCATCCTGGGGTGGTGTGTGTGTGTGTGACCAGTGTTTTATTAAAGCAGTCTTGCTTTTTAGGATCACCTGTGTCTGTGAAGGAGGCTGATCTGACTAGCTACACACCCCAGGTGGGGACGTGCAGTTTGATTTGATCTTTTTGTATACTTGCTCTCTGATGGGCTTTGACTTCAGCCATAGCAGTTAAATTGTGGTTTTATCCCCTCCTCTGCTCACCTGCCTTCTCATGTCTGCTTGCACACTGTGAGGTCAGATCATCTTTCTGCCAGCTATGAAATAAAACAGTCAAAATAAATATAACAAATAAAGCAAAGAGGCCTTTGTCTGATGTACCACTGGCTGTTTCTTAGTTTGTCTCAGATTCTTGTGGCTGTCACCTATATGCCACCACCTGGTAAAACCTTATGTCAGAGCTGCCTGACGGATATGGGAGGGAAGTAACTATTGCAGAATAAAAGTGCTTCAGGAGCCATTGTGCACAGCAGTACCATGTTGTGGTAACACAAGATGGTGTCCCTGGGCTTGGGGAGCTTGTAAGCCTCCCTTAACAGACTTTTTTGCACTGTTAAGCTAAAGTGCATGTGGTCAGCTTTGTTACAGCAGGAACAGGGAAATGTTGGACTCATGAGGGAGAGGGTTTTTTACTAGGGCATGTAGTGACAGCACAAGGGGCAATAACTTTAAGCAGGCAGAGGGGAGATTTAGATCAGAAAGTTAGGAAGAAATTCTTTACTATGAGGGTGGTGAGACACTGGCACAGGTTGCCCAGAAAAGCTGTGGCTGCCCCATTTCTGGAGGTGTTCATGGCCAGGTTGGATGGGGCTTGGAGCAACCTGAGAGGTGTCCCTAACCATGGGAGGAGGATTGGAGCTAGATGGTCTTTAAGGTCCCTTCCAACCCAAACCATTCTGTGAACTAGCACCTTGTCAGCAGCACAGGTCCCAAGGCCCTGCTCCTGCAGGGCCTACAGACTTAGCTGGGACTGCAGGACCGAGGCACCTAGCTTATACCATATGTTGCTGTTCATCCCTCCAAAGAGCTGTATGGTCTCTGTCACTGTGGGCTCATTTTCTTTTGGTGCCTCAGCTACCAAGGTACCCCCGAGATGCTTATTCGTTGCTTTGCAAGTGGAGAGCTGGTTATTTGAAATCAGCTGTCTGTCTCTGGGCAAGTTACTTACTGGCTTTGCACTTGCAGATAGGTGTATTTTTTGTGCTGTATTCGAATATCAGTTATCTGGCCCTGCTGTCCTTCGTATTGTCTGTACTCCTTCCTCCCTGCATTCCTAAAAGCTGTTTTCCAATCACTTTGTAATACTTGGTTTAGACATCCATCATCTATTTCCTCTCTTGGCTTGCTTCTCTCCCTTCTGGAGAAGGATCATCATGTGGGTGAGACTTCAGCAATTATTGATAGCCAGTCAGATAGAGTGACCAGTCTCGCTCAGTGGCATTTTTCGCAGACCATATTGGCTGCTTACCCTGAGCTTATGAGGCCCTCTGTTTAACTCCTTCAATTACCAAGAGCAGGTTTCCTTTTTTCCAAGGGAGATGGGTTCTCAGTGGGCCTCTGAAGGGCTTTCTCACAGGAGAAACCTCTACATCTGTTTTTTCAGGGAAGGCACGTTTCTGCTCCCTGTTCATCTCTCTGAATTATGGAGATGAGGATTCACTACTATCTGGATGCCCTTTGGCTGTGTTTTTTTTTTTCTGGGTGACAAGACCTGCACAGTGCGGTTCTGCACCTGGATGTAACCGCAGGCTGTTGTGGTAGCTGCCAGGGAAGTCATCCAGTTAAATGACTTTCATGCAAGAAATAAGCTTTCAGGGTGTGTCAGTTCCCTGACACAGCTTACCTTGTAGCAGCCCAAGTTCTGGTGCTGGTGTTGGGAGGGCAGGAAAGAATGTTTGGCTGTGAAAGGTGTGGTGGAACTGCGTTGTGATCTGGGGTGGCAATAGTAGACTGGGTAGCTTTATGGGTTGTGCTTAGATGTAATCCTGATGCATGCATGTGTGTATTTGATGCCAGTGGACTATGCTTTGGATGTCTGAAAAGAAAGGGGATTACCTTGTTCAAAGATCAGTAAGAAAAAGGCTTGTTTGAGAGTAATGTGGATGTGCAGCAAAGAAATGGACAGACCTGAGGTTCAAAGAAGCACTGATTTTGGATCCAGTCAACGGTATTGCCACCTCTCCATGGTGCCAAGTGTTGGTGAAAAGTGGAGGCTGTCTTGGAAGCTAAATTGTTTATCTTGTATAAAAGTGACAGAAACAGAATGCAAAAATTAATCTTGGCTTAGGGCCACAATTTTACTTGCAAATATATTACCCTTTCACCTCATTTAAGCAAGTAACAGGCAGTAAAGAAGACAGGACAAAAATGGTGAGGTTTAATAAGGCGTAACAGATGCCCTTTAATAAGGGCATTGCGTCCGCTGTCTCCAGACTGAGTTGCTAAGCTCTTCATAGCAGGAGTTGTCATTCTCTCTGTCTGTGAGCTGTCAAATGTATCTTGTGACTGCAGAAAAAAGTCACTGAATTGAGTTACATCAGTGCTAAATGTGTGCAGGAAGGATACAAATGCTGTGTCAAAGAAGGAATGCTTCCTCTCATGAGGGTAACCTGGCAAGCAGAGAAGGCAATGTGAGAAAATAAGGAAAGGCTGGTTAAATGGGATAAACCTGAATTGCTAGAGCTGCCCCCATAGCTGCCATCCATCCAAATGTGTAGCTTAATAGTGCCAGTGACCTCTCTGTGCCTTCGCTGTGTCTTGGAAACTACTTACTACTTTTTTTTCCTGCCATCTGCTGCTAACTGGCTTTCAATCTTCTGTACGTGATCTGGCTCTGCCGTGGTGACAAGCAAAAATCCAATGGAAAAATGCGACACCCACTTCATCTCTTTCCTCTCTGCCAAGGAAAAACATTTCCCTATAGCTGTGCTTTGTCCTTCCACGCAATCTGTTAGGCATATGGGGTGAGAAATAGAGACCAGGATGATCTGTTAACCTCTTACCGACCTCTGGACAGGCACCTTAAGGAGCTTCAGGCCTCCTTCCTTGTGAAGTCTGATATATCCTGAGCAGAGATGCAGGAGGGAAGTGTACTGGTGTTGGTGGAGACTTCTCCCTTACAATATAGGGGCGAAAAGCAGTATTGCTGGTTTGCTTTAGGGACTCATCTGGAGCTGCGTTTGCTGGGCACACACCTCTTCTGCAGCTGTGCCAGGACAAACCCTGGCTGTTTAGTGACACCCTGGAGCACTTATCTTCCAGCTTTTGCTGGTGTTGGGGTTGCCTGCAGAGGTAAGGTGTGCGTTCTCTTGTGTGAGATACGCAAATCTCCAATAGATGGGTTACTTGACCTTGTTCTGCACTGAAGGCATTGAGTGCTGCCCTTTATTTTGGATGCACGCTGGGTCTTCAGCTGTGGCAAAAGTACTTTTAAGCATATGGTGTCTTGTGAAACAAGGATGTTTTTAAGAACTGACTGGATAAAGCCCCAAGTTACCTGGTCTGAGCTTAGCACTGACCATGCTTGGGCAGAAAGCTAGGCTAGAGATCACCTGAGCCCCCTTCCAGCTGGAGCTGTGCTATGGTTCCTTCCACAGCAGTCCTGGACCCAGCCTTGCTCTGGTTTAGATACGGCTCTGCTAGGTAGTAGTCTGATCCCTGAGTTTTTCATTTCCCTGTTACACTACCAAGTGATTGAGGACACCTGGTTTTGCAGATTTTTTGTTAGAAGACTCTTTCTGATGACCACAGTTTCACAACAGCAATGTCCTGATTTAGATTTACTGAAATGGGCAGAAGGAAAACTGAACTGAGTTCCAGCTGTCCTGAGCAGATGCTTGTTTCTGTGTATGTTCTCTTTCTGTGCCGCACACGACGTGCAGTGGTGTGTTGGACTTGCAGTTTGGTTATGCACCCATAATTTTGTTCAGGATTTTCCTGATAAAATTCTGGGAGCCGTACCTCCTTGCTCTTCTGCTGTAAGATAGTACCACATAGGAACTTATGCCGTTTGTGTCAAGGCTGTTAGTCATTATGCAACCTCAAGCCTACAAGGACTGGCTACTACCTGTTCTAATTCCTTTTTGTGGCTAACCATGAAACTGTAGGTGTGGAACGAGACCACCCTGTATAGTAGCTTGTGTGACTAGCTTAAAGGTTTATAAGACCTAAAACCTGGAAAGCAGCCAGCAAAAAAACCCAAACACCCCAAGCCCTGAATACTAAGCAGGCCTTTGTTCTTCTTCCCCTGCAGTAAATTTTGTGCACAAGGGGAAGCTTGTCCCAATGCTGCTTTTTTCCCGGTCTCCTTATATATTCTTCTGTTGGCCTGAGTAATCTACTTGCAATGTTCTGATTCTGTGGGGGTTATCTGAAAACTTGTATTCTCATTTATGGAGCTTCTAGTACCCATGGAAGAGATTTGTGTGAGTAGAACTAAAACTCAAGAGCAGTAAATTGCTGAGCTGCTCCTGCAGCTTCTCTTGCAGTAAAAGTGATGTGGCTGTTGCCTTTGGGGAAAGCTTGTGTTAATAACAGTCAGGATGAGATCTTCAGGCGGGACCTAAGAAGGTCATTACTTTTTGCAGCCAGATACCTGGCTTTTTGGATCTCTCCTGGCTAGCAAAGGATAAAGGCTGAGGAAAATATGACGTCTAAGCTGTCTGCTTTCATACCTCCAAATACGAAGCAGTGGCTGACTTTCTGCAAAACGTCTGCCTTTCTCATCACGGGTGTAGCTGGCCTAGTCATCAGCACTGACGGTATGTCTTGCTCCAGCTCCTCAGTGCCACAGCTCCCTTCTCCTCCCTTCCAACATCCATCCACCCTGCACAACTGTTTGTGTGATTCAGTGTTGGGACTGGTGTGGTGTTTGGGGGCAGGCTGGGAAGCTGCTTTTCAGAGGAAAGGCATAAAGCATAGACTTGGTTTTGCTTGATTTTTCTTTTTTAAAGAACAAAACTGAACTGTCCCTGCCTACAGTCTCTGATGCCTCCCTGGTGAAGTGCTTTGGGGACTGAGGGCTCTCAAGGGGTCTGTTCTGGCTGGCTATGGGCCATCTGGCCTTCCTCTTGTTGGAAAGCATTTCCTCCTTCCTTCTGTAGACAGATGCCTGCATGTCTGCCTGCCCCTTTCCCTCCCAGCACACTTGAAGGAGCCAAAGCTGAGACTTGCTGGGAAGCTTCTGCCCAAGGTTATCAAATCAATAACAACAGCTCTCCAGTCATCTGGGGAATGCGGAAGCAAGTGGATGCAGGAGGGCTCCAGATGTGTGAGGGTGCTGTGCTGCAATTCTGCCCTTGAGATACTCAGCTGATTCGTCCCATTGGCAGCTGGAAGGCATGGCTCAGCAGGACTCCTTGGATAAACAGGCATGGCAGAAATGAGCCTTGGCACTATTTTTAAGGCATGAGTTTTCTGAATGCAAAACTTGTCTCTTCCTTGTGCCTTGGTGCTTTTGCAGTTCTGTTTCTATTTGCCTGATTTGCACCTCATGGCTTTCAGTGGATGCTGTCACTTACAAGAAGGACTAAAAGAGAAAGAAAAGTCCTATATTTGTACTTGCCCAGGGTGACTTGTGACTTCTCATTCAGCTGTACTAATTCAGCTGAATTCCCATTGACTGTTAGCTTTCTCTGCTGCAAAAGCACAGTAGAGAGTCAGCTCTGGGACTTAGGAATGTTTCTCCATTACTGTTGCTTGTTTGTTGGGTTGTTAGAAATACCTTGTGAAACTACAGAGGAAAGATGAACTTTATGTTTATGTTGCTGTTTTTTTTTCTCAACTACAAATATGTCTGCAAGATCAAAATTAACAAAACAGTGGCACTGACCTGTGCAGTAAATGTCTTGTGTTTTTCCTAAAAAGAAAACAAAATTGAAGTCATTTCATGTGTACAGCATCCTTTTTAGCTTTCATGAGAAAGATCTGGAAGGGAGGCATACAGAGAGCCCTCTCCTCAGTACCTTGCTTAGAACAGCTTTCTGGCAAGATTAGTTGGGAATGAAAAATCTTACTTGCTTGTAAGATGTGGCTTCAGTGTTTAAGAGGGACATTATATGGTATGGTAGCTGGGATGGCGCTACTGGGAACTACAGGGAACTTCTAGACTTTATTTTTGTTTCAAATTTACAGGTATTTGAAGGGAAAAGGGAGGTTGGAAATACAGGCATGAAATGAGAATCTGCAGAAACTTGCATTGCTGAAGGCCAAGGGAAGAGACAATTGAAGTTAGCTCAGAAAGCTGTAAAGTCTGTGTGTTAAAGGAGCCAGGATCATGACTGGAAATGGCCAAGTAACTGTGCCACTGCCATTGCAGTGGTTAAAGTGTTGAAAAGTATGGTCTGGGGAGATACATGGAAGCCTGGGGCTTGTAGGTGTCATTGTACTATAGTTTGGCTGTGGGCTTTTAATTCTTGACACCAGGGTATCTGAGAGAGAGAGGCAAATTTGAGAGAATTCAAAGAAGAACAGCAGAAGTGGTTGAAATAGCAGGTTTATGAGGAAGGATTAAAAACCTTAAACACGTATTGCTTTGACAGGTGTTTGGAAGAGGATGTGGAAGTGATATGATCAAAACAGTTTATGTTAAACTTACATTAATATTATGGAAACTTTGTTCTCAGTTTCATATGATGTATATAATGTAATTTTCAGTATCAGTACCAGAATAGAGAGTCTTTGGTTACAGCTGTGGTTCTCATAACACATAGATAATGAATATTGTACCCATGGCAAGATTCCTTTAGGGCTTTGTGCTTGGAATAAAATTATCATTATCATGCAGGGGATTATGAATCTTAAACTATCATTATGCTATTCTTTTTTAAAATGCTAGTGTCCTCTGAAAATACCTTTTCTCTTTTTGCCCAAAGTAATACCTACAAATTAGAGAGGAGTCAAAAAGAGTATGTGTGAAGTAGGGAGGAGCTGATGATGATGAGCTAGGTCTATCCAAGGGGAAAAGATGGTATTGGCAAGCATGCAGGTAGAAAGGAGACTTTTTTTTTATGGTGTAATGTGAGAATTAACTATTGCCAGTAATCAGGTTACAGAATGTCTTGGAACCAATTAATCTGTATAACTGGAAATCCAGGCAGACTGAAAGGTCCCAGAGGAGAAGTTTGGCTTGTTGACACTGATTTTTGTTCGGTCATGACATCATGAAAACATTAAATTGATTAAGAAAAAGGGGAGGAAACAAAAACTGTACACTGCAGATCCTGGAACCAAATATATTTAAAAATACATGGAATCTTGTAGGATTCAGTATTTAGAGTGGAAGGATACAAATATTTCATTCTGGAAGGTAGGATTTTATGAAACGCAGTATAGTTGGACAAATCTCATTTAATTTTGTCAGATGAAAAAGAAAATGGAGTCCCTTTGCAAGTAATTGGATATTTATTTCACTGTAATGATTAAACAGTTTTACTACAAAATGTGTGAAATTGTTTGACTCAGAATAGTTGCTACTGGACAGTTGGTGTCAGAAAATGGATTTCTTGGGTTCTGCAAAAAGACACTAGACAGAAGGCTTCTCAAGGTTTTAACCCATGATCCAGAAGCAAAGTTATGTGTCTAAGAACAAAAAATGTGTCTATCTATGGAACAGATAAATGTATGTGTTGGGATCAGAACTTGGGGGGAAATGGTCTGCAGTTCAGAGTAGATGTGTGGCTCCATGTGCCACTAAGATGATTATGAAGGGAAAGCACTTTTTTGGGGAAATCCATATTTCTCTGCATTATTTTTCTGTTTAGCTTTAGTATATACTGTTGGTGAAACCAGTGCAGCTGCGCAGTGTCATTAATTCCTGAATTTTGACTCCTAGAATATGAAAGAACTGGAAAGCATAAGAACACTAACAATAAAAAAAAAAGCTAAAAATACACTTGAGTTGAGGAAAAATACTCATTTCTCAATCTTTGCAGCATACCCATGTTCTGTTCTAGCAGTTATATTTCAACAAAAGACAAATTATCAGGCCCTGTAAAAGGGTACCTCAGGGAAACGGTGGACTGGGACATGTGGAAGGGTTATATTGGGAAGGTCTCATAGTCCTTTCTAGCTTTAAATGCTGTAAAACTTTATTGCTGGTCCTGTTGACTTTCTGGAGTCAACATGTTCATGATCAGCAAGGCAGAATGTACAGAACACCCTATGTGACTCCTTTAATCTGTCCAAATGCATCACAGCATTTGGTCATTCTCCTACAGTGCATTGATTTCAGTGGAGTCTAATCAAATGCTTTAATCTCTTCAAGCTATTTTGAACAGCTTGTCTTTGTCATGATGCCTCTTGGCCCATGTAAAAGGGGACAGCATATAAAGCATGTGGGAAGAATAAGATTTCTGATAGAAAACGGCATTAGTCCTGAAATACAAGGCTACCTTTCTGTATGTTCCCTCTTGGACATGAGTACCAAAGACAGCCTTGTACTCCAAGTACCTCTGTCTGAAACAGACTGGCTAAACCACACCTGATCATTATCAATTTCTGCAAGGTCTTCAGCTCTGGTAGATGAAAGAGGGCAGAAGAAGGGAAGAAATGAAAGCTATTATGGTGAGATGTGTGGAAAACCCAATAAACTGAACATATAAGGAGGTGGGATGAATACCCAGACAGAAAAGGAGAGTTCAGCTTTCATTTCAAAAGTAGAGCTAGTTGAAGGTGCAGCTGATGTGATTGCCGTTGTACCAATGGTACCAACTTTTACTCTGATTTTTAAGATTGGAAAATTGTTGTTGTCCCTCTGCCTCTTTCGTCACAATACTGCAAACCTGTGCTTGTGTACACCACCAGCTGGAGGAAGCTTACAGTCCATTGCCTATGGCAGTCCCTGCCTTACTGACATCTGTCCAGAACTTTCCAGCATTTTAACAAGCTAGGTAGTTTGTATGTGATGCGGGGTTGGTCGCCCCATATTTTATATGGGACTTGTGTTTCATTTTAGCACACAGGTTGAGGCAGGAGGAAAAGAGTGCCCAGGACTTCTGGGAAGGGTGAGTGATTTGTCTTCCTTAACATGCTCTGAGATTAGGTAGCTGGCAGATAGAAGATGCTGCCTTATAAATGTCTTCCATGGTCTGGCATACCTTTCTCTGGTGATGATGCTGCTTTGGATTTACTTTGGAATATGCTAGGATGAAAATATTTTATTCAAGTATAGTGTGGACAGCAGATGTAGCTTGGAAACATGCAAAAGCTGTACTGAAAACATGCAAAAGCTCTATTGGAAACACAGTCATCGCCAGAAGAGTGCCCAGCTTCTCTGAAGCAAGGAATAAAGCTCCCGTAGTGCCTGTGATTTTTTTTTTTTGAGGGGGGAGCAGCTGCACTCATAAAATGACCTCTTCCTGACCTGCTGCTTGACATGGGGTGCCTCCTGGAAAAGCACTGACAACAGGTCTGGCTGGGAATGAAGCTCCTCCTCAGCTTGATGGTCCTGTCAGGCTGGTTGGGCTCAGGTGGGTCTACCAACAGAGGCTGAGGCTACACATGCTGCTGGGGGTCACCACTCATGCCTGTCGAAGGATGGGAGAGATGAGCAGTGCTGGTCCTTCAGCACTAGTTAATTAGTGGAGCAGAGGGGTACTCTGTGATCGCCTTTGTCATCCTGCTGCGGAAAGATGATCTGCAGCAGTGGAGCAATAGCACAAGACATTCAATGCCTTAAACTGCTCTAAGTGCCCATAACCTGGACATGTGCTTGACCTGTGATTGATGGACGGCAGGTTTATGTTTGCAGAGCTGCCTTATCTCATTTCTGTTTGGCTTATGTAATGGAGCTGAGCTCCTCGCGGCACTAGACGCTGCAGCACATGATTGGCAGATTAGGAACAGTTCTCTGCTTTTTGGACCTGCTGTGCCTGTACAGGAGCAGCATGGAGGGCAGTTCTGCTATTCTAGACTGCTGCCTGCACTCCAGAAGCAGCCTCTGGGCAGTTGGACACCTGGGTTATGGACAAGACAGAACAGAAAATACAGAAATAAAAGCAAAAGTGTGGTGTAAATGTTCCCCCCCCCCCCCCCCCCATAAGAACAGTGATTTTTAAAAGACCTTGACTTTAAAAGTACTGCTAGAAGGCCTTGGAAGGCCTTCTTTTCAATTTTCAATTTCAGTCCTTTTCACTAACTTTTTCAGTTATGTGTCCTCTCTTCCTTGAACTCATCTAAGGCACTTTCAGACAGGTGTCCCAAAAAACTCTGTTCATGCTTCTGTGTAGATCTCCAGCAAGAGGTCTGATGCTTGAGCCAAGAGGCTGCACTCCATCAGTTTAGTCTAGCAGCAAAGGAAGAATGCGAGTCAAAAGCCCGTGGAGATAATCCAAAGTGAATAAGCACATGCCAGAGAAAATCCAGATCAAGTAGGGGTGGGAAGAAACCTGGAGACAAATGGGGCAAGGAAGTGTAATGAGTTGTGTGCAGGCCAGGCTGTGACTTCAGTGGTCTGCAGTACGTGCCAAAGGGAAATGGCTGTTCAGGACTGCTGGGAAATGGCTCTATGGCTAAGTAAAATGCGTCCATGAAATGCGTTGCTTTAAGCAGGGATATTTGAACCATCTTGGACCTGAATATTTTTTTGGCCATGACAATTTGTACCCATACAGGTGCTGATCTCTTCTTCTGGACCTTGGAGGGGAGAGGAGCCTGGCTTGGAAATAGCCCTGAGATTACGTATAGGCTGGTGCAGTGTCTCGTAGCATCAGGGAGAAGGTAGCTGTTATGGTTTTCTTCTAGTCTCTAGACAGATTGTCAAAGATTTCTGTAAAGTACAAGGGCACAATTAACGTAACCAGCGCTTTCTGGCTCCTAACCACGCTCTCAGCAGTCCTGTCTGTGTACCAGAGACACCTAAGCCCCAGCCATCAGTAAACATACAGACAAAACAGTCACGCTTCCCAAGAACATGCTGCAAGTTTGTTTAGCTGGGGACCCAGCAAAGACTCAGTTCCTTGAGCAGCATCCTCTGTTTCTTCCTGGCTTGGTTTGAGGGGGGTGCCTGTGTTACATCACTCCTCTGAGCCTCTTCTTGGAAGCTCTGTGCAAACCCGCCTATTTCCAGTTAGTGACACAGTGCTTCAGGAGACTGAGCCAAGCCAAACAGGGATGTTCCTGCTTAGGGCGTGAACAGTGAGGCCTCTATACTAGGACCTTATGAGCAGTGTACTGTCAGGCAGTGTATTTAAATGCTCAACAACTATGTTAACTTCTCAGTCTTCTTTTTAGCAAATAATCTTTCTATCCTGGTGGTGTTCATTTGGTGGTGTAGAATTTGTTATGGGGGTCCAGGGAAGGGCAGAGAGAAGTGGAAGAGCATCTGAGAAATATGTGTTAATTGAGCTAACACCTATCCTAGAAGTCATACAGTACAGGAAGATGGTCAAAGCAGAGGAGTATTGCTTCTGCTCCCTACCTTGCTGATAGACAAATCTTTTTACCTTGCCGATAGACAAGGTGGGGACAAAGTAGTGTTGAAATACTGTAGTTTATATAACTTTAAGAAATTTTGGAAGCTGTAAGTGGAAGATGCATCTTTTGCTTAGTTCTGATGATGTGTTGCAATAAGGGAAAGTGAAGATCTTGCTCATTAATATTGTGACATTTTGCTAGATAGATGTGTATGTGAAGAAGAAAACATGGAACCATGAAATATTTTGCAGTCTACCTCTGCATATGCAGTGCCTGAAATGTGACTTATTAACTGCTTATTAAAATAAAATAATTCCTTTTATGATTTTATGGTGGTTTCCAACCAGCTCTAATCCTACAGTGAGCTTGAGCAACACAGATGTTATACTGCAGTTGAACCCAAGATGCCATCCCGGTGGCTTGTCCTATTTGCTAGGCATTGCTCCTTGCACAGGAGCCACAGATTTAGTATTTTGTGGCAGGGCTGGAGCACTAACACTGCTGCAGTGGTGGCATCCCAGCTTGTCACACTGTGTAAATAGGGAGGGACGGACTTGTAACTCCTGAGTACATCTGTGGTGTGGGTGGATGATTACAGATTCAGTGGGCTATGGGAGGGTGGCTGAGCGAATATTTTACTGCAGTTGTCACAGCTATATATGGAAGACCAGAAGAAAATCATTGCAGCGGTCAGTCTGCTTACCAAAACAGCCTCAGCTGAATTTTCTTTACCAATTGCTTCAGCATGTCTGGGTTGTTTTTGTAGTAAGAAGCAAGTTGGGTACTTTGTGTCTGATTGATAGCAAACAGTCCGGAGATGAGTAAACACTTCGATCTGAGGCTACCCCTGGTGATCATAAACAGTCACAAAACACTTTATCACCTAGTGCAGTCTTTTTTGATGGCATTTAAAACATCATATAACGGAAACAGATGTTGTCTTCAGTGGGCAGACTTGAGTAGTTGTGTGTTGCTTACTGCCCTCCCAGGGCTCACAGTGGCAATCTTGTAAAAAAAGCCTGCAGGACTGATTCTTTGGTGGGAGCCAAGCCCCAAGCAGATAGAGGCAGCCTTGTCATGAAAGATGGTCTCATCTAGCAACAGCATTGATACAGCAGCAGTACTCATGCAGGTGGTGGGTTTGTAAACAGATGTGGCTGCTCTCAGTGGGAATAAGCCCTTCAGTATTTCACTAGATTTTACCCCATACTGCGCTGTCAAGGTGGTCTGTATTAGCTAAAATAGTGGACCTCAAATCCATCTTGATGGAACTGGGCTGGAGCAGCAGATGTGGAGTTAAGCTGTTCTCTCTCTGAGGGAACAGAGACCACTGGGAAGGATGGTGACTTCTGCTGAACATAGATAATCAACACGGTTTCTGGCAGGTTGTGGCTGTTAAAAATATTTATCTCAAAATTCCCAGTGACACAGCAACACTAGGATTTTCTTGGTGATGCACTTTCCTATGGAGTACTGATGCCGCAGGACGTGGAAAAGAGGCTGAGGCAGCCAAACCATGCCTTTCAGTGGAAGAGATAAGATGTAAGGTCGTGGTGTAAGAGACTGCATGTTTATGAACTCCATTTGCGTTTGAAATCTGGTGCGATGGCTTCAAACTCAGTATTGCAGTTGGAATGTGCCTCTGTTGTGCTCAGTCTGAGTTTTAATGATAGAGCTGGTGGTTCTGAGTAGTTTGCATGTGACTGCCAGGACTTGTTCAGTTTTCAAGATGTGCTCTCATTCATTGCATATGGGCAGCATTTAGCCTCTTGAGGTGTAAAAGACAGGTTGCCAAAGTTATGTTTCAGTTTGATATTATTATAACACTTTTTTGCATGCTGGATTTTCAAGCATGTTGGGGTTTTCTGAAATGTGTTCCTTCAGTTTTGTTCGGACTGGTTTGTGTCCTGTGAAAGCCCTACTTTTTCCACCAATACCAACAGCCAAAACTGACTTCTCAGACTTTGAAAAAACCCAACTGTTACAGAAAAATGAGGGTAAGATAAGACTGTCATCACCAAGTCTGGAAGGATGTTCAGGGGAAGTTCAGGTTAGCTATAAGGAAGAAGTTCTTTACTGTGAGGGTGGTGAGGCACTGGAAAAAGTTGTCCAAAGAAGGGTAAATGCTCCAACCCTGTCACTGTTCAGGGCCAGGCTGGATGGAGTCTTGGGTAGCGTTATCTAGTGGAAGGTGTCTCTGCCCATGGCAGGCGGGATGGAGCTAGATTATCTTAAGGTCCTTTCCAACCCCCAAAATTCCTTGATTCTGTGTTCCTTCAAAGCCTAAGAATAGACAGGGGACCATGCCATTGCAATAGCCTGCCTTGTAGTTGCTCCCCTTACCCTTCTTTCCCTGTCCACATAAAAGCAGGATACAGGGAAGAAGAAAGAGAAGGCAAAAAAAAAAAAGAAACCAACCCCCAAAACACCCATCTGGGATGGACTGAAGGGGTGGAAGCAGAAGTGTGCAATTAAAAAAAGCTGTGCGTGCCTGGCATTCCCAGACATTCCTGCAGCTGCAAGCTCCGGGCACAGTATCCAGGCGGACTGGACCCCTGCCAGCCCCCTCCCTGGGCAGGGGCTCTGCTGGGGAGCCACTGGAGGATGGCGGGGAAGCTGGACTTACTGCTTTTTCTCCACAGGGCTATGAAATGGGGTTTCCAAGGTCCTGCCTCTGCTCAGTAAAGTCTCACATTCTCTGTGTGCTTTGGACAGGCTGCACTGAAGGAAGAAAGAGCCTCAGAAAACCATCTGGAAGGGAAATGGAGCACAGCTCCCCTCCAGCGGGGAGCCCACCTCTGCCTTATGCTCTGTCTGCACAGTCCCTGCTCTGTGCGCCTGCGGTGGAGCAGTCATACAACAAATGTCTCTCTGTTTCATTTTGGGTTGGTGGGGAAGGAGCAGGGGTCAGCACCAACAGTCAGGCTTTTGAGACCGTGAGAGCCTTGCATGAGTTTGTAACTTTTAACCAAAGCTTGTTCAACCTGTGTGGTTTTATTCTGCCAGAGGGATGATGTAAATACAGGGGGCTTAACATGTCAGTCACCAGCAGTTAAACATAAGGTGTGAGAGCAGAGTTGGGGCTGTGGTGGGGTGAATTGTGGGGATGCTCTTGCCTCTTGATGACAACAATGTCTGTGCTTTGGGCTGAAGTATCTCTGAAGCCACTCTGAGCTTGTCTTTCTTTGCTGGTTTCCAAAATGTGTGTTCTTTCAAGGGTGGTGTTGGGACTGAGAGAAGCTGTATTTACTTCATTTATTAGATCAATGGCTTGGCAGCACAGCTCTTGATGTTGCTCTGATGTCTCAGGAAAGGTGAACAGCTCTATCATTTGGGCACTGAGTAGTTTCTAATTTCAGAGATGGGTTTTAAAGCGTGCCCATGTGGCATGGGGAGCTGTGGCACAGCATTGCTTATCTGTGCTGTTGCCTCCAGTTGTCCCTCTTGCATCTCTGATGGAGGCTGCCAAAGGAAAAAGTGCCTGGGCCGTATGCTCCAGTGTTTTGACTTGCTCCAGTGTTCTGGTTTACACCACTGAGGAAGGTAAGTAAGCATCTTTTCCCTCCTGTGAACAGAAATGTCTGGGGTGAAGATCTTCTCCTATCTTAAGAGAGTGATAGTCCTTCAGGGAGCCAGACGGCAATGTCATTCATCTTAAACCAGTGCTGTTTTACTGGATTTAGTTCCAGAATTTGTTTGCCTGAGTTTAGGGGCAGTAACTGAAGGGTGCAGTTATCCCCAGGGCTAGGTAGGTATCTTACTCCAAAAGCACCTATGGTGGCTTTTGGTGAAATGTCATCCCTTTTCCCAGCATCTCCAGGGCTCTTCCTATTACGGGCAGCATGCTCTTGTGTCACCATCGGCAGAGGCTGAACAAGGTGAATGCCTGCATGACCTTTTGGCTGCTGTAGGCTGTCTTGCCAAGGAAGAAGCTTGGGTATATCAGCAGAGGAGGCTTGCCTGTGGCTTGTTCACTCACTGATTACACAGGTGTCTTCTTGTTTTCAGGTTAAGAAAAGAGTCATTGCCTTGGGAATTTGTGTTGAAAAGCAAGATAAGGAGCTACATTCCTTTTCTGCTCCCCAGCTGTGTCTTTGCATCTCTTTTTCTGCCTGTCTTGTCATTGAAGGCGTTAGTAAGTCAGTGCTGTGGTTCTAAGTCGTGGCAAGGAGCCTCTCTGTCGTGCTCCTTAGCTGCTTGATTTCTTCCCTAAACAAAACACCAGCTTCATAGTGTACCAGGAGAGCATCTGAATACAGGTTCAGCCATCCCTTAGTAATGAGAGATTTCATACTCTTTGGCTGGGTCTATAGTCAATTTGCTTATTATTGCTCTGGTTACCTCTCTTGGAGGTTTATGGTAGAGGTGTAGTCTAATAATGGGAAGCGTTATTTACAATGGTGTTGTGTGAAAAGTCCTATCAGGCTTTTTTTCCTTCAGTTACAGCTTTGTGTACAGCCTTTATCATACCAACAGAAAAAGCCATGAATACAAATTCCTGCACATCAAAAAAGGCTGCTTCTCAACAGGTATCCTTATTTACTCCTTGAACTTTTAAAATGGATTTGCATCAGGATCAGACAAATAATTGCTTAAATAAAAAATGTCTAGAACAGTAGACCTTTAAAAGTATATCATATTGTCACTGCTTTTATTTAGTATTTTCATTTCAGGTGGGAAATATGTGGTTTGAATTACTATTAGCATGGGCATCTGGTCTAAATCAATTTCCATGTTCTGTCCTGACCTTTCCTGACTGACTTAACAAAGCCTGTCAAAAGGGGAATAGTTTAAACTGCTGCTATATGAGCCAGAGATTGGACCAGTATAGACAGGATGAGGAGACTAATGATCTCTCCTTCCCCTGCCGCTCCCACTCTCCTGGCAACTGATAAAATACCGCATACAGTGGTTATACTGAAAGCTGGATGGTCCATTTAAATTTCTATTATCTCCATCTATTTGCAAGCTTTTCTAAGTGTGGCTGGCTGTCCCCATAGAGCTCAAACTGGAGATTTGTATAACTCGAACCTTTCATAGAACAGAGCCATTAGCTCCTTCTATAAAATGGCCTAGAGGCTCATTTTACAAAATGCTACCCTACTGGGCCTTTTGAAATGCCATGAGGTATTTTTTATTGCCATATTGTAAAAATAAATATGACTGGTATGGGGAAAGGTGGACAGCTGCGCTTTCAGAATAAGAGTTGTTATTTCTACATAATGTCCTGTGCTTGAGTTCCCAGTGTGTACATGCCAGCAACTTGCTACCATTACAGGTACAGTTCAGCTTATGGAAATCCTCAAAGTGCTGAGTTCCCATTTGGTATCAGTGCTGACCATGCTCATTTTGATTCTTGCTGAAGACCTTTCTGAGCCATCTGGAGCCACAAGTGGTCAGTAGAATCAGAGCAGTGATTTTCAACCCTTTATCAGTTTTGTAAACCTAACGATTTTCTAGGGAAGTTTGAGGACTCTGTCAACTTGAGCTTGCTTCATCTTTAGTTTTGGTTGTTACCCTTTGCAGATCTTGAAACCAGGGAAAAAATAGAGAGTGTGCTCAGCAATTCTGAAAACCTGATGATTAGTTTTGGCTTGTTTGAGTGCAGTGAATCTGCGTAAGTTGTGGTCATTATAAACCTTGATTTATAAAATCTTCCAGTTCATAAAATTTGCTGTAGTCTTTGGAGAAGAGAAGCTAATGAAGGGTTTAGAGAACAAGTCTTATGAGGAGTTGCTGATGGAACCTGGGGCTGTACAGCCTGGAGAAAAGGAGGCACAGGAGAGACCTTATCACTTCCACAACTACCTGAAAGGAGGATGGAGGGAGGTGGGTGTTGATCTCTTCTCCTGAGTAACAAGAGGTAGGACAAGAAGAAATTGCCTCAAATTGCACCAGGGGAGCTTTAGATTGGATATTAGGAAAAATCTGTTCACCGAAAGGGTTGTCAAGCACTGGAACACGCTGCCCAGCCTGAGTCATCATCCCTTGAGGTATTTGAAAGACATGTAGATGTGGCACTTAGGGGCATGGTTTAGTGGTGGATTTGGCAGTGCTGGGTTAACGGTTGGACTTGATGATCTTAAAGGTCTTTTCCAATCTGAATGATTCAATGATTCCATCTCCATGTGTGCATCCATATACATTATGAATATGAAGCTGTCTTAGAAGGATATCAGAGGGCTTTACACATGAACCATTTGTTCTTGCATGTTAATTGAATCAGTACAAACTTGCTCTGGTTTTTAGGAGCTTTTATTTTTTGATGGAACCTTAAGATACTCCATAGTAACGCACTGAACATCAGGTACCACTTCCAGTTCATCGGGGCAGCACCAGTCCGGCGCTTGATCTTCTCCCATACTGATGCATGTCCTGAAAACTTGGGTTTGTGTCTTTAATGATGCTGAATTTCAGTGGCATGAGGTCAGTATGCTGTAGCCAACTCCAACCCCCACAGGAAGCAGCAGTTTCAGGATCATTTCTGCTCTCTTTTTTTTTTTCTTCTTTTATTTAAAGAACCTTCCTGATACCACACATTTGTCCGTGTACCTTACACAACACTTTTCTGTGTAAAATCCACTGCAGGTTTCACATTCCTCAAGAGTCCCATAGCGTTTCGCTCTCCCTCCCTCCCAGTCCAGATGGTCTGTAGCAGACGCTCATCCGAACTGTTCCGCAGCCAACGGCACCATATTAAAAAAACGAGCTATATTTAATGCACACAGACACATACACAAGCGCGCGCACACACACAAGTATATATCTTTGTGTATATATAGCCTTAACTGCTCTGGAGTTATGCGTTGCTGATAAACAGTACAAAGTTCCTGATGATTTTTCTGGCTGTGTACCTGTGTTTTCCTAGAAATGAAGAGACTCGGTTAGCTCTGGGAGAGTGTTTCCCCGCTCAGGTGCTCTCCACTTGAGCTGTGTAATGTGAGGGTCTGTGCTGGGTTGATGCTCAGCAGCCAGTGTTTTGCATGGCTATGCACCATACGTATTTTACAGGCAGCATGGAACAAGCCATAGCACCTGAAGCTTAAATGCAAATTGTGTTTTATGAGCTCCTGAGCTTGCTCTTTTCTTCTTGGTAGCCCTCTGAGCCTGATGTGGCCATGCGGGTCCTTCACTCCAGGCTGCAGCACAGAGTCCTAACTCTCTTTGGCACTTTTATGATCCCAATAATCTTGGCATTGAATGCAGTGCAGTCTTCCATGAAATCTCTTGTGATAGGAGGATATAAATTCACTGTTGCCCTTAGCATAGAATCACAGAGTCATCTAGGTTGGAAAAAACCTTTAAGATCATCAAGTCCAGCTGTAGGCATGTGGAATGAAGAGGCAAAGGGCACCTTTGTGCCAGGAGGCAAGAGCCCTGGGCCTGCGCAGGCAGTGTGGGACAGCACACGGTGCACTCAGCTGCATTTATTGCCTTACAATATTGACAGAGCCTGGAAAAAAAACCCTTATATTTTTGTTCTTTTTCCTTCTTTTAAGCTGTGGGATAACAGTTACAGAAGCAGGGACCGAGGGACCTCCAGAGTCTTGGGGCTCATGTGATCTGGGTGCCGGTACAGCTGTGTGTGAGCAGGACCTGTGTCCTTCCCCAGGCAGGGCCTCTTCCTTCTCCTGGGCACCCAGTTGCCTCTGAATTAGCTGGAGTAGATCTTGGCTGAGGCTCGCAGGGGTTTGGGTTAGCGCTGGCCGGGAGAGCATGAACGAGCGATTACGTGTGCCTGTGCTTATGCAATGTCTGGAACTTCCCTCTGCCGGTCTCCATCCCAGGGATGCTGGCAGGCTTTTCTGGCAGCCTCGGGAGAGTTGTCTTCTGCACTGCACAGCGCGCGCTCGCTCAATATGTCCAATTAATTAAATCACAGTGCTCCAAGTGAAAGCAGCTTTGTTTGTGTGTTACTGTTTGAGGGATGTGGACTGGGGAGAGGCTGCACAGGGGTGCACACATATGTGTTGGCTGGGGGCACCCTTCTGCTTTAGTGCCAGAAACTTGCGTTGCCTAGTGGGATTAATCTTTCAGTTAATCTTTAAAACAGGATGAAGCTCCTCCTTTCCTTTAAATGTTTCCTCTCCTTTTTTGTCAGCTTTTTGCTTTTAATGTTTTATCAAACTAAAGAAAAACTAAGCTTTTTTCAACCATAAGAGCCCAAGTTACCTTGTTCTCTCTGTGTATTTGAACATGGTGCATATTACACACTTGTATTTGTGCTCTTTCTCAGGTTTAAAGAAAGAATAAAGTAACTTTGATACCTCTGCTCTGGGCAGGCTGCCGCTGCTGTGAACTTGGCAGTCGGAAAGGACCATGGGCCGTGGAAAAGACACCTAGACACGTGCAGCTTTGCTAGCTGGGAGACACTCTAAGAGAGACTCTGAAATGAGAAACTGCTAAATGATGTCTTTTGAAGTCAGTCCGCATGAAAGCTCCCTCTTAATTTCCCTATGCATTCTGGTATTCCCCTTGTCTGGGCCTGTGAGGAATCTTCCGTCACCACTGAATCAGCAACCTATCGGATGTGGCTTGTTTGGAAATTAAATGTGGACTCCGAAAGTGATCGTGACACTCTGTGTTTGTGAGTCCTATTGCAGGCATTTGTGCTTTGGCATGACTGCAGCTGCCCCTCTGTTCCTGACAAACAGATCAGTATCAGAAGGGTAGGGAATAGTTCACATGTGTGGGAGTTGCTGCGTGTTTGTGTTTTTTCTCTGTGTGAGAAACCCTGAAGTCCAATACAAACCTGTCAAATTTTTGCTCTGTGACACTCTCACAGCTCTCTGTTGAGGTGCAGCTCTTGGGGTGATGGCAAGAGCTATGAGATCACTCTCCCAGCTGGTGCTGGGGTGTCTCTGGCCCTCACCAGTGTAGCTTGGGCACAGGGAGGAAAGCTGACTCACTTGTGTGGTAGGGCTTGAGAACCCAGCCTTAAAAAATAAAAGAAGGGTGGAGGTGTTCAGTGGGCTAGTACTGTGGGATGTGCTGGCCACTCCAAGTTTATCAAGCACTCCAGAGTTTGCTTGCATGTAGTTTAGTTTTGTCTAACATGAACAACCTTTGGTCTTAAACCTAGGTTCTTGAACTGTGTTCCATGGCTGCCTTCCTGATAAGGATATCGAGTTATCTGGAATATAGGAACGCAAAGCAGCATCAGCAGGTTTCCCAGCTCTGGGTTTGTATTGGATTCTCTAGAACAGGCTGCTGCTCTAGTAAACAGCCTTGTTTTGCTGCAAGAAGTCCAAAGGAAACAGTTACAATTAATTAGTTTAGTCTCATGTAAATCAAGGGCTATAAAACTTACCCAGATTGTTTCCTGTTTGAATTCTTGTTTGTATTCCTTTGTAGGGAAACCTGCAGTCTTCATTTATAGAATGGCTTGCGTCAAAGAATTCAGTCTGCTCCTTCATGATTGATTGTTCTTCCTTTTTTTTAATATTGCAGCCCTTTATAACCATGGTGAGTGAATCTGGCTTCAGCTTGTAAACTTAGCTGCAAGCCAGTAGAAAGCCATTCTTTAAGACTTACTCCCTGTTTCAGTACTTACAGAAAGTTCATGTTCTGCATTCACTTCCTCTTTGACAAGCTGAACACATTGGTTTCTTCTTTCGCTGTTATGAGGCAGGATTTCGAGCTCTGCAATGGTTCCCTGAACTTATTCCAGTTGTTCAGAGTCCTTTTTTGAGAATTTGGTGGCTTGGAATGGAGCCTGGCTGTGGCCAGTGGAAGCTGCATCCACCACGAGTATGGAGAAGATGAATTCCTGCTTCACATCCCTTTGTCTTCTGAAGTTCTCAAACCCATGTCCTTTGAGCTGTGCAGAGGACACAGACTTGTGTGGCAGGTTGTGTGATCAGCATGAGTCTGTAGTGCAAGGTTGTAGCTGAGTGTTGAGCTTTACAGGGCAACTTCTTTTAAATATGAAGCCTCATTTAAGAAATTAGCACAAACAGAAAAATCCCCTAAATGCATAAGAAAGGCAAAATGTCTGCAGTAACACTACGTCTCTGCTGTTCTTTGGCTGTGTAACCTGGCACTGGCCCCACAGCATGGGATAATTGTGTGAGGCTCCCCATTGTTAGACTGCTTCTGGGCCTGCATGAGACCTCAGTGCTCTGTCCAAGGGGCTTGACCTGGGGTGCAGCAAGGGGTGTCTTGCATTCAGAGGCTGAGCACACACCTGCAATAATTCTTCTCCAGGCCCTCCTTTGTACATGAAGTCCTTGTGGTCTTGTCCATGGATGGTCCTTCAGCTGGATCTCTCCCAGGGTCCCAGGTCCTTTTGAGATCTCTGTTTCCAATTGTCAGGGCCCCAGGCATGATTTGGGACCTCTGTTTGCAGCAGTAAGATTTATTTTAACCTTCGGCTCTATTTAAAACATGTCACTTGTTTATGGATGCTTACCAAGTGCTCTGAGTTTTGAGTTTGTGACCTGAACTTTTTATTACTCACTGCTCCTGCTGATGCTGTGTTATCTGCAAACTTCTGTGACTTTTCCTCTCAGGTCATTGATAAAATATTAAAGGCTGCAGCCAAGAACTGATCCCGGTGGGAACCCACTGAAAACATGTGGTGCAATCAGCTGAGTTGTGTTTTACGTTAGATTTCTCTCTCTTTTAACTCTTGGACTCAAGTACTATATTCCCTTCTCCATCTCTTCTCTTAGGAATGAACAGTAGGTAGGTTAAATCGTTGTTACATTAGTTGCCTTGTTTACACTTAAATATTTACATATTATTTTTTACAGTCCATATCAGTATTGTCTCATACTGAAAATAGTTTCAAGAGCTCCTTAGAAGCTCTGATTAGACTTTTCAGATGGAAGCTTTCTAGGTCTGCTAATTAAAATGGCCAGCTTTGCATAGCTGTTGGTTTTATATTCTCTTCCGTTATTGTTGGGATGGAAATAATTTCATTACCATCCTGTGGGATGGCTGTATCATCTGTTCTCATATCAAGAGCAGTAATTCAGAACCACCCCCTCCCAGGAATATACAATTAAACATTTTGATCTTCCTCCCTCCTCCCCCGATAACTGCAGCCAAGCAATGGCTTGATCTATAATTAACATTCTTCTGGGTCCTGACAAACTCAGAAGCAAACTTCTTTCCCCTCTGAATTGTATTTTCCATTAATTCTTTCTTGTTCTCTGATTTACATTAATTTTCATTAATTTTTCCTTTCTTCTGTTGACCCAAGTATGTAATACTCTTACGTTTCCATGGTAGGCAAGGTAGTTTGCCTAGTGTGGCTTTCTCTTCACCTGCTGTGGTGAATGGCAAGGGTTTTGTTTTTTAGGCATGTGCTGAAATGTTCATGGATGATTTATGTCAATCAACATCGGTGCTTTCTTGATTAAAGACTTTCTTGTGAGGTTCTCTCAATCCTCTGTTTTATGAGAGCAGCATAAAGAGCTTGACTGTCCCTTCAGGACTGCAGAGCATGGGCTGGAGGAAATGTTTATTGCAGGAGAAGGGTCTGTTTGTGCTGGGTGTGCTGGCACTGCTCCCGCAGCAACGTTCCTCTACCTTGATGACTCAGGGATGCGGGAGTCTTGTGCTGGGCCCTACTAAGTGACCTTTCCTTCTTGAACCTGCATTTTGGATGAGGAAGAAGAAACTAGGGTAAGGCCATAGCAGACATGAGAATAACCACTTTAGGATGGGTGGTTTTAAATGGCAAGGCACAAAAGTCAGTGGCACTTGTCAAAAATACTCAGCTGGGAATGGAGGAAGTTCTTGCGCAACCCTAATACACTACTAAACTGCCATAGGTTAATTTTACCCCTTCCAAAGCACTGTGAGTTTCCCTCCTCCTCATGTTGCTTTCCCTCTGCACCCTTGCTCTTCTGGCTCTGCTGCTTCAGAGTCTTTGCCTGCAACTTGCAGCTTTCTTCCCAGTTTCACTAATTTTGCATCCTGTGAAGTTATGAGTTAGGGTTAGGCCTCTTTTGCAACTGCTTGGGAACAAGAGTCTGGAAATGTAAGGTACAGAGGGAGGTACAGAAGAAGGAGGGAATGCTGTGAATGGCAGAGGGCTAAGAAGCTGAATGCCTGTGCACAGGCTACTGAAGTCAACACTGGTTTGAAAGTCCCTCCATATTACAAGGACTCTTGAGGCCAGCACACGTTAGTAACTAAGCTATTCCACTAGTCCCTGCATCACTGCAAAGAAGCATAGAGGAGAGCTGGTTTTGTTTGAGATGTGGTCTAAGGACACAGCTGTTTCCATGTACTACTGTTTTGGGTCCTGACCCTTAATCCAGTACCACTCCTACTTTTTTTTTTTTTTTTATGAAGTTGACTGAAATAATGTTTTCTGGCATGGTGACAAAAACTTGTCATGGGAAATTGGAATACGGGCTCTCAAGTATGGGGTATCTTAAAATAATTTGTCTAGACTGCTACATGTGCTTTTCAGTATATATTTATTTGATCTTGTTCACATCTTGTCTCTTTGTTTTCTTTCTCTCAACAGCTTTCAGTAGAGCTTGAAAATGAACTGGTCTGTCTTTGACATGAGTAAAAGATGAGTGACCACCACCACTCTTGTGGTGACATAAAATGAAACGCATCTTTCCTCAGGGGGAGGCTGCCAAAGTACCACTGCTGATCAGGGTACCAGTTGATACAAAATGAGGTGCCAAAATGATTTTTGTGGGTTCCTGTGTGGATTTCTGTGGAGTTATGGCTGTACAAGTGCAACTCTGTTGTCTTGAAATATCCATCTTGTGCTATGGAGGACCACTGGAGGCAGCTTCCAAATGCAAGGGTTTTTGTGTTAGGATGGGTTTGAGCAGCTCTACTGTCACGGATTCAGATACAAGGGAGGCATGTTCTTTCCTGGAGTTGTCATTATCAACTAGTATTGCTCCAGTCTTCCTTAGCTTCCTGATGCAGTAGCTGGCTTGACATGAAGCATGTTGCAAAACTGCAAGCAGAAAAGGTTTTGAGAGTCTGAGATGGGAAGTCTTTGATAATACCTGTTGTCGGGAAAGTATTAGCTCTGTGTGCATCCACAATGTTTGGGTTTAGTGCAAGTTAATGAGAAGGATAAGAGGAGAGGTATGTCAGATCAAATCCTAGGATGTTTCTGCTGAAAGCAAGATGTAGGACTTACTGGAAAGGGTCTCTTTAATGTAGTCATTTGTTCTACTGTCTGATGAGATCAAATGCTGGAACAGGATTTGACATCAAACTAACTTGTTTAGTACGTGGTACTTAATGTATAAGGCTCAGCAACAGCAGGACTGAACACAAAGTCCTGACAGTGTTTTTTCTCTTTCTGCCCTGATAGTAAATATCTGACTGATAGAGGGGGCAGCAGTTTCTTCTGGGTAGGGTCTAAAACCAATGGCAGCTAAGGTCATGGCTAGCCAAAGGCTGCTGATCCTTGAGCTCTGAATCAGTCAGGAGAGTTCATCTTCCAGCTAAGGTGATATGACCTATGTATTTCTTCACATTTGTTTTGCAAAACCACACTGACTTTTTTTTCTCCTTCCCTTGTGCTCAAACACGTGCTTCTTGAGTTCAAGAAAGGGTTATATGCGTGTGGTGTGTTTTGTCTCCTTAAAACTTTACAGGCATCTGCAATTTTAACCATCTGAAAGTGTTAGGCAACATTTATAAAACCCAGCAGAACCCCCCTAGTACAAAAATAAATCTGTAAACCAAGACCTACTCACTCATTAGTGAAATAAAATGCTCAATCTCTCCTTAAGCTGCCAATACTGATAATAAAGCCTTACTTATTTTATAATAACCAGACAGCTTTAGTTTTGACGGGTGGTGTGTAGGTTTGCAGCCGGCATTAGGAGAAAGAAGGAATGATCACTTCTGCAGTCTGGAACCCTGCCATTTAAACTTTGCAGCCATTAAAGAAGTGACATTGTTGGGGAAGAAAATAGCAATTTTATTTTAAATGTCAAGTGTCCTGTCAATCAGGCAAGCCAGAGCACAGAGCAGAAGTTGTTGTTTCCTACCTACACTGCTCAGGCTAATTTAAGATCCTCCTTTGAAAGATACTGGTTTGGTCCTCAGGGAGGAGGCTGTTGTGAACACTTTAAATGTGAAACAGCTGAGCCTGTAGAGCATCTGCGTTCCTCAGGAGGTCCCATGCACTAACAGGAACATGCGTGAAGTTACAGTTTTACTGAGCTCTCCTAAGTGCATCCTGGCACTATGTGCCACTGGGATGGTTATGCTTCTGCAAGGTTATGCCCATAGGCTGAGGTTGGCAGCTTCTAGTGTTGCCTGGAATGTGGGAACTGCACTGAGACTTTCCTAGGTGAGCAGATGAGCAAACTACCAGTGGCCTGCAGGGCGGGTTACAGCACTTCTGTTTTAAATAACCATCCCTAAATTGTATAGTGCTAGTCAAACCTGGGAAGAGGGCTTTGTCTCTGTGTAGGCCGTCTGGACAATCCCTGTGACTTCTGGCTTCTTTCCCTGATTATCCTTTTGTCCTTCCAGTTATATCCTAAAGTAATCTGGGGGAGATGTACTTGATGATCCTTATGGGTCCTTTCCAACTTGAGATCATCTATGTATCTAAAATGAGTAAAAGACTGGTGGATTCTTTTTAAAATACAGGAATTGTGCTGGCTGTGCCCTTCACAAAGGGCTTAGCTGTGATCTTTGACGGGTGGATGCTGTTACGTGAGGTCTGAGATGAATTTCCTTTGCTGTCCTTCCCTCCCATTTCCACGCTGGGGGAAGATGATAAATGAAACTAAGTGCAGTGCTCCCAAATGTTATAAAACACTGCTGTAACGTTAAGATCTATCTGCATGCATACAAGAAGAAACTGGAGTAGCTGTTTTCTTTCAAAAGTGGCTGTAAGTTAAACCAGCTGTGCAACAACAAAACATGTTGTCCATGTTGCCGAGCTCTTGGGCAGCAAACAAGACCATAAATGCCCACTGGTGAATTGTAAAATTTGTACGCAAAGGTTCAACTTGTCTGAAAGCTTTCTTTCACTGCTTATTTTTTGTCTTAACACTGGGTAGTTACTCAGAAGACACTAGTTAGATGTAAAACTTGAGGTAAATGTAAGTTCCTTCCAAAATGCCTGTAGGTGTACCTGAGGCATAACCCAGCAAGATGATAGTATCTCACAAGAAGTATTTATGACTAGCATTGCATGCCTAGAACATACCTAGGGCAACAAAAAAACCCAAAGCAACTGCATCTATTCCTTTCTTCACTAAACAGTTTTTAACAGCATAAGTGGTCTCTTAAGTATCTTGCCTGGATAACAAAAATCATCAGACACACCAATGACTAATTTTTGGGAGCTGAGCTACCTTCTCTGTTTAGGGTGAGTCACACTAGTTGGAATGGTGGGGAGAGGCTTGCCCCGACTTTTGGTGGTTTGGAGGTTTGTGAAAGGGCAGACCTGTCGGTCAGGCTTGTCTTGCAGGCTCTGCAATCACTGGTGGTAAAGAATGATGACCCTGCTGCTCGCCAGCTGAAAAGAAGGGCATGCAGAGAAGAGATGGAGAGATTTGTTTTTCTGTGGTTCTGCTGCTCATGCTGGCAGCTGAGAGCTGACTTAGGAGACAAATGAAGTGCATACCAATGAGCTTGGTGTAAGAGGCAAAAAAAACAAGGGGAAAAAAGTAGCTGAGACAAAGGAATGAATACATGTGACTTGAGAGCTTAATCCAGATGCTTGCTTGCAACACAGAATTAATAATGTATTTTGAGGTCTTAGCCAGGGACCCACATGGGGGGAG
This sequence comes from Forpus xanthops, assembly GCA_032466535.1. Taxonomy (NCBI): domain Eukaryota; kingdom Metazoa; phylum Chordata; class Aves; order Psittaciformes; family Psittacidae; genus Forpus; species Forpus xanthops. Next base: position 29,263 of record JASSUY010007840.1, read on the forward strand.
CCTTGTTGGAGGGCTTCCAGCTAGCTGACTCACCGCCCTGGTGCTCTGGTCCCCTTGACTCACCCCTCTCTGACTTTGGCTCTTCTGAGGAGAGGGTGGGAAATAGCAAAACATGTGCTCAGCCTATTGAAAAGTTAGACTAGATCCAAGAGCTACGCACTAGGGGAAGGGCAGGGGAATGTGAGAAGGATTTTCCTAATTTATGTGACTCCCAAGAGACTTAGGGTAGGAATGAGCAATAGCATCCTTTTCTCTGTGTGCAGTAAGTGGACTTGAGAGACACCAAACTTCGGGGTTGTTTCTCACCCTTGCCTCAACTGCACAAGGGCTTCTTTTTTTTTTATTTTTCTTCTTTTTTCTTTCAACTCATATTTAGTCATAGTAATTATAGATTTTAATTTCATGGTTTTTTTTAAAACTCTCTTTTAAATCCAAAATACTTTTTGGGGGCAGAAGGCTGGTAGAGGAATTTAAGAAAACAGAGTATTTTGCAACAGGGAAAGGCAAAGGGGTAAACATGGTTCTTGAAAAATCCCCCTGATTAGTTAAATACATCTCTTCTTTGCTAGTTGTGGGTTGGAAATACTTGAGCATTTGCAGTGGAACTGTGTGCATGCATTTGTGCATAATGGAGCGGATTATAAGATTTGCCGAGTGTAACCTTCAGCATTTCCAGCTGTGTAACCTGAGCAAGTTGGGAAGATGTGCAGGTTTAATTACTGTGTAAATCTATTAGTTCTGAATTTCCTGGTATTTGTTTTGCTGATGACACAGCCTGAAAGCTATTCACTTAGTGGATTTTTTAAAATCTGTCAATTTCATTATTTATTTATGTTTAAAATGAGTAAGTGCTGGTGTGAGACTGCAAATAATCATATTTGCTATTATGGTGGATCTCTTTACTGTTTGCAAATACCAGTTTCATGTTATTCTTCATATCCTCCCTCAAATGAGGTAATTGCAGTGTAGTTAATGACTAAACACTAAAGAATTGTACAGTAGAGTAAAATAATTGAGCAACTATTATTTCTCTGTATCTTGGTTTTGATTTTTACACTGTAGCAGGTAAACACTAGAAATCTACCCTTCTTTCTTTGGCAGGTACAAGGGTAGTGTAAATTCCTCTACTTTGTTGTTAGCATGTTTTAGGTGTGACTTGGGGGGCTGTTTACAGTCTTCAGTCTGTGTGTTCTCTGCTATGGCTGCATCTAAGACTTCTTTCCTGCCATCAGAAAGCTCTTCCAGCTATCCAGCCATTCTTCATCAGACTGAGAGGGAAGAGGATCTCTGCGTCGTGCTTAAGAGAAAGTAGTCAGATATGCCAGCAGTTGCATGCTTAATGCTGTGGTCTGTCCAAGTGGTCTCAGCAAATCAAATTTTAGCTCTTTCAGCTGTGGTTGCATTACTTTTTTCAAATATTCACTGCCAAATTTATTTTGTGTTCCCATTCCTTGCCTTACCCTCTCTCTCTGCAAATTAATGCATACCAAAGGTAAACACCCGCGTGTATCAAATTCTGTAGGGTGCAGCCTTGTGCTCTTCCACTCTTGCTCCCTGTGAGGATGTTGGTGAATAACTGTGGGGTTGGTCTTGTCTCTCTTTCAGCCTTCATCTTTGGAATCAAACTTACTGAAAAATACTGTATTGCTGCCAGCCTGTCCTTCACTTCTCATCCTTCTAAGAGCAATGCAGCAAGAGCTTGAATCTGTGCCTTGTAAGGGTGATACATCAACACACCCTATGGCAGTAGAGTAGTTCTTATGTTCCCTGCAGGGCATATGCGAGTGAATTGCAGAGGTGAGGCTACAGGGTTTCTATCAGTAGCTCTTCTCAAGGCTGACAAAAAGGGGTAATTGCAGGGTGCCACAATGTGTGGCTGAGTTTGGAGTGGTGGCCAGTGTCCCTGCTGCAAACATAAAGGATTTTTAGAAAGGAAAGATGTTAAGAGAAGTGATGTACCTGAAAATCTGCAGAATTTGTGTTTTAATCTCTGAAATTTAACTGATGCCCAAGTACCAGTGAGTATTGAGAACAGTTGTCTTGGTTGTTGGGAGCTGGTACACACTGACATCTCCAGCCCATCGCTGACAGCGCTGAACTAGGAGCTGGAAAGTCAGCAGCAACATATGTGGGAAGAAAACACCTGCCTTTAGGAAGCTTTTCAACCTGTGCCTTGGTGTTCAACCCTGGGATTTGGCACACAGAAAACCGTGGAGTTCTCTGGTGCAATTTCTTCATTGGTAGGCTTGTGTGTGCAATCCTGCTTTGTGGTGTTCTGGAGAACGTACATCCCAAATTACAGTTTGATTGTAAGCCCTCTCTGTCATGTGTCCCAAAAGAAGAATGATTTTAAATGGGGCCCTGGGCAACAACAAGCCTTTGAGCAAATTAAACAAGGGATAGTTCATGCAGTAGCCCTTGGACCAGTCCAGACTGGGCCAGATGTTAAAAATGTACTGTATATTGCAGCCAGGGAGAATGGTCCTACCTGGAGTCTCTGGCAGAAAGCTCCAGGGGAGACTAGAGGTCAGCCCCTTGGCTTTTGGAGTCAGGGATGCAGAGGATCTGAGGCCAGCTATACCCCAACTGAAAGAGATATTGGCAGCCTATGAAGGGGTTTGATCTGCTTCAGAAGTGATTTGCACTAAAGCACAGCTCCTCCTGGCACTCCGGTTGCCCGTGCTGTGCTGGATGTTCAAAGGCAGGGTCTCCTCTACACACTTTGCAACCAATGCTACATGGAGTAAGTGGGCAACATGCTCAAACAGGAAATCCCAGTCGTCCAGGAATTCTAGAACTCATCATGGACTGGCCAGAGGGCAAAGATTTTGGAATGTTGCCAGAGGAGGAGGTGATGCGTGCTGAAGAGGCCCCACCATATACTTACTTGTCAGGGGAGACACCATGAGCAAGCAGGTGTTTTTCCCGGGGAAAGACTCATCCCTTGCACTCTGGATGTGCTGACCTCTGCAATTTCCCCAAATGTGGGAAACTTGACATGCCTAGAGGTGCTGCCTACATCTGTGATTCTTCATTATCTAAAAGGGGGAGGTCTTTGCTCCAAGCCCCTGTGAGTGGATGCTGCACTTGCAAACCCAGGCAGATCTGATAGCAAGATGCATGATGTCTTTTACAGCTCCTGCCATGCAGTCAAACCTGGAGCTCAGCCCGTGAAGGTTGACCAGCATATACATGTCATCTATAACAACTGTCACTTTGCCTGTATGCCTTAGAGTTTGAAGCCTTTTGTTAGCGAGTGTGACACCTACTCAGACCTTCTCAGCTAGTATATGTGCAGCTGCCAGATGTGTGTGAAATGTGTGTTTGGCTTCTTGAAGAGGAGATGGTATCTCGATGGTAGTCATGCTTCTTGATCTGTTTGATGCTATTAGCTAGAAATGCTATCTTTTGTGATAGTTTGTGTTTTATCTCCTACACACCTTTGTTTATGTAAACCACAAAAGAGTTGCTGAAGAAATTATTCCCTTTTTTCTCTGTTATCTTAACGAGAGAGGAAACTGGGGGGGGAAGAAGGCTGGGAAGGAGGGGACAAATTGTCTGTGGTACACGTTTACTTCCCATGGATGTGGGCTGGATTGTGGTCTTCCCTTTGTCCCCTCTTTCCTCATCTTCTCAAGGAGCACTGCCTTGTACATTACATGGACTTACATGATTCCTTTGATACAAAAGTAAGGATCTTGCCCTCCCTGCCCCCATTACTGCTGCTCAGGCTTTACAAGGGATAAATATTAGGCAATGTTGTACCTATGGGTGGATGATGGGCTTCATTTTTATCCCATGAGTGTCTGTTGGGTAGAAGGGATCCTCTCACCTGAGCAGTTCCTCTTGTGGAGGGGGGACTGATTCCTCCAGGAGGGGAAGACCTCAGGGTGACCCAGGAGAGAGCCATTAACTCTCAAGAGGAGAATATCTTGAGTTTGTGGGTGGTTCTCACCTCAGAACGTTGCATGTAGGCTGACTTGCCCTGGGCTGCTTGGAGAGCGGGGCTTGTTTTGCAGTGTCTCAGGGTGCTGCCATTGCAAGCATCCCTCTGGGGTGGTTCTGCTGGAAGGGATGAATTGTGCTGCTGCTGTTGGTGTGTGGGACTTGGAGCTGACACAGTGCGTCTTCCAGGCTCAGCAAAGCCTGTCACTCGTTTGATAATTCAGGTATAATTATGAAGTGTCATCTGGGGCTCTTGAGTTCCCTTCATTCCTTTTTCAGTGAGTTTTTAGTCAGTTTTTTTCTGAGCGTGACTGTTTCATTTTAGTTCATGTCACATCTTTAGACAACTGGAGCTAGTGCTTCTAGTGGAAAAGTCAGCACTGCCACTCACCTCGCAAAACCTGAGTCTCTATTTTACTTCAGAGGTGTTCATTTGATCAGACAAACCCTTGTCCCTTAGGCAGAGCTGGAGAAGAGGGCCTTTGTCTGGCAGGAACAGGCAGATGCTGTGGAGAGCTGAGCCTGCAGCACGGCTGGATTGCAGCCAAATGCTACCTTCGAAGCTATCCAAAACCCACCGCGCACCAGGATATAAGGGCTGTCCTCTGTTTGCTTACCTCAGGGTGATGTCTGTTCGTGTTCTGTGTTCTGCAAGAGCACTTGGGATATAGGTGAGAGCAAATGTCCAACCAGATTGGTGGTAGAACTGTGAGGCTGCAACTTACTTTCTCTCCTTAAACAGGAGTGCTGCTAGTTTGTTTGTCTCAAGGCTCAGGGGGAAGGGAAAGCGGAAGATAAGGTTACAACTGTCCTATATCCTTGACTTTTTAGAGGTTAAGATCCCAGTTGGACACATCTCTTCGTCGTGTAGAGGGACTAGTTTAATAATTCGAGTCCTTGTACCAGCCCATGTCTGCAACTGCCGCTGTAACTGCCAGTGAGGTGTGAGGATAGCAGGAAGCTGGCAATGCGGCTATCTAGAGAAGTATTAAAAACAAGGAAGAAAAAACAAAAAGAAAAAAAAGGCATGCTTTCAATGCACATGCTTTTTTCTCCTTTGTTTTTTAAAGGTGAGCTATCTGGATGAAAGATGCCAAGCTGAAAGCCACAGACAAAGAATTTCTTTCTTTTGCAAGCAAATATACATACAGGCTGTAAGGGTAAAAGTGTCAGTTTCCTCCCTGAAGTGCCCTTTCCTGTTCTGATGAGCAGGGGGGTGGTTGCTGCTCTACCAGAATTGAGGGTTACTTTGTGGCTTTCCAGCACTGGAAGTGGCTGATGGCTGAGAAGTTGCAAGTAGAAGGGGAAAGGGGAACATGTAGGGGAGGGGAAGGAGGGTTGGCAATGGGAACTTGCTTTGAAGAGGCAGAGGGAACAGCTTAGGTGTAGGTGGAAGTTCTGAAGAGCTGGAGGCCTTAACTGCTCCTGGGTGGTTTCTGCTGTAGCTGCTGCTCAGATGCCTTTTCTGTTTTAATTTTCTGTGAAAATGGACCTGCTTTCAATAAGATAGTTGTTTTATTAAAGAAAAAAGTGAACTAGCTTTAAGCATTCAGTGTAGTAGGAATGTGCATAACATATGATAAATTCCTGTAAGTCAAGTGGTGGTGTTTTGTTGTAATCACTAAGAAGTCCATATTCTTAAACTTGACTGTGCCCAGAGTTCAGTAACTGTGTGGTCTGACCTGAGGCAATTTTTGAGACTTCTCTATTGGCTGGTAGTCTCACTTGTATCACAGGCCATTAAAAATAAGATTAAAAATTATAATGAAACTAGAGGATCATTTAAAAAAACTGACCTTTTATGTGCTCAGACAATTCTATTGTAAATGCAAACTTTCTTCCTCACGTTTTGCAGCTGCATGTGAAAAGGAGAAAGCACACAATGCTGATGAACATGTTGAACATCCTTCCCCACCCCAATGTCCTCTTTCTCTCTGGGTTTGGGAAGTTGAATGTTTGTTTACTTCTTTGCTTTTCCTGAAGTGGTTTTAGGAAGATTCCCTATTCAGAAAGGGAAAAGTAATAAAAATAATCTAATGCAGCTACTTTAAATCAAATGGAAGAAGTAAAATAACATTTGATATTAATTTCTTCTGTATCAAAGCTGTTAAAGACAGAAATCTTTTATTTGTCAGTTTGCCAAAACCAGCTGGGTAGCCTGTGGTCATTTTATCTTTGAGTTGAGCCTGTTAAATTAGAACCTCTAAATACTGTCAGGTTAAGCCAACACTTAGATATGATATTTTCAAGCCTCAGATTGGATGACACTGGTGACACTAGCTGTGTGTAGAAACCAGGGTACAAATTCTGTTTGCAGCCCCATTTCAGTATCTGCTAGTCATCAGTCAGAATAATGTATGCAAGAGCTAGAAAGAGGGAAATATGCAAACAAATAAAATTGACTTTAACCATTAGCCCAAATAAAGTGTGTAGATTGTGGGGAAAAAATGGTCCTTAAGAAAAGGACTGCTTTTTTGTAGATTTGTCCTCAACTTTTGTCATAGCTGAGGAACATTTCTATCTCTTGTTTGCATTTTAATGGCTGCCTACCCTCTTTTACTCAGTATCTTTATTGATGCCCCAGGGTGTTCAACTATTCTAGAGCATCCTTTTTCTTCTTTTTGTAGCGGGGAATTGTAGTTTATACTTTCATCCTTGCAGATGTTGGGAGGCAGCCCTAGATGTCACCTGCTAGTGAGTTGTTCTGTATCAAAATTAAAATAAACAAGTCTTTTTAAGGTGGTCATGACCCTCTTGCTGAGTCATCTGAGAGTTTGTTTAGTACTGTTATCATTTACAGTAAGTAAATATGAGGCTACAGATCTGTTTTGCCATTTGTAAAAGCCTTTCCTTCAGCTAGCTTGCTATTCCAGCATAGCAACTGCGGTCCTCTGTTTATTGCCTTATGTTTAGCAAATATTTTCTTTCCCTCAGTGTCAGTCAGAATTGACTGAAGCCTTATTGATTATGAAAGAAGGCACAGTTAGCATTCGAGAGCATCTTGGAAGAGGTGCTCAAACTTCTGGGGGGCTCTCTGGAAGCCAGCAGTGCTCAGTGTTTTCCAGCATCAGGCTTCAAGGCCACAGGTGCTGCTGGAGCTGTGAAATGTGTGTGCGTGGGGCTGCAAACACACTGCTTGTCTCATAGGTTTGTACAATATTGACTTGTTTAATTCTTAATTTAGCCTTCAGGAAGCTGAATCTTGAATTTCAGTGTTTGTTTTTGCAGGAGAGAGCAAGATAAGAGCCAAGATCAATACTGCTTGCAAAAACAGGGCAAATCAAACAGACATAGACTTTCATAGGATCATCCCCCAGTCAACAAAGAGTCCTGTATAGGATGGTAGAGAATGCCTGATTGTTCAATTGTTACAATTCATTGTACAAATATTTTTGTACAAAAATAGAATTCTTTGTGTGACTGTGATGAACAGGAATGGTTTGTTGCCGTGCAGTTGCTTGGTCTGTCAAAGGTGTAATCTTCTAACCTTGAAAACAGAACTAAGAAGAGTTTTGGCTATTGATGGGAACTGCACTGAAGTCTCAAGGAAGTAGATGGCAAGAATTGGTTTGAGGGGCCTAGAAGATGGATATGGGCTCTAGTCCTAGGCAGAATGTGATTCCTAAAATAGATACATAAATCAACCAGGAAGACTGTTTTATGGCAAGTGTGCTAATTGCTTGGCTGGGGATGTGCATGGACCTGTTTTCCTAGAGCTCACTGTATGTTCTGCACAGCTAAAATAGTCATATGCGGTAGCAGAGTCTGTCTGAGTATGTATCTTTTTTTTTTTTCTCTGCTTCAGTGAACAGTAACCCAATATATTCTATTCTGCACATAAAGTGCTCTGGTGATAAATCCTGCAGGGTCTTTCGCTGTTGTCTGGGTTAAATATGCTTTCCAGGACATGGTTTTTGGTAGTACGCTGTAGTGAGTGCCTTTGGTGGGGTGAAGAGGCTGCTTCAGGACATGACTACTATGCTTCTATTTAACATTTTTGTTACAAGTTAATCACAGGCTCTTCTGTTGTAGTATATGCTTCTGTGAGGACTTTTGTTCTAGCTGTAGCTATTCAGCTTAAAGTAGTGATTGGAGGAGGAGGAGGTCGTTAGGCAGGGCTGGTAGATCCTGCTGCTGACTGGCACGGATGCCTGGTGCAGATACTGGAATTGTTCTGATCAATGCTCTCCTGTTGTTGGCACAACAGACAAGCAAGGAAATAAACTCCCCCTCTTCTTTCTTATCTCCACAGCACTTCACAGAGTTCCTGGATGAGTTTTCACCTGATGTCCTAGGCCAGCTCTTGAATGATCCGTTCTTGTCTGAGAAGAATGAAATAATGGAGGTGGAACTGTCTTCAGCATCCCCAGCACCCCTCATCCAGGCAGAACACAGCTACTCCCTCTGTGGGGACTCTCGACCCCAATCTCCCTTGACTCACATCTCGACTGATGACAACTTTAATGAAGGTAGTACACACTGAACCGTTGTTCGTTTGTCATGATGCAGCAATTAAATGTTCCTGGTGAGGTCATGATGCACTCAGGGTGCATATTAATGCTCTTTGCTAATTGATATACCTACAATGAAATCACAGAGGGGATTTGTTTTGTTTGAAGTCTGTAGGCATTATGAATAAAGAAATTTGTCCATAGACAGGGAAATCGTGCTTGGCAGAAGTTTTTAACTTTGCACTATAAACATCTTGTATTAGAAGTTTAGCAAAAAGAAATGGGAGAAAGGCCAGAAATGCACTTGTTTTTGTGTATCTGAATCTGTGGCTGTTGAAGAAAAATGGAGACTGATAAAACCAAAGGAGTCAAATGAGAATCACCATGAAGTCTTTGTATTGTAGAACATGGTATGTCAGCAAAAGGGTAAGGTGGGTTTTGTTTGGTCTTCTGAGAAAAAGCAAAGTGGAGATCTTATTGCTGACTGTGGCTATCCGATGAAAGACTGCAGAGAAGACAGATCTGGACTCTTCTGAGATACACGGTAATAGCACAAGAGGTTGCAAGTTGCAAGAAAGGAAATTCCAGCTGGGTGTTGGGAGGATCATTTTCACCATGAAAGTGAGTCAGATATTTGAACAGGTATCCAAAGAAGCTATAAAGTCTTTATCTGTGGGGATATTCAAAGCTGAGCTGGGCAAGGCCCTGAGCAACCTGATTCAAATTGGCCATACTTTGAATGAGGAGTTGGGCAAGGTGGTCTCCAGAGGTCTCTTCAAAATTACGTAATTTCAGATTTATTAAAACCAAGCAAATAAACCTTTTAAACTACCCTTATTTTCAGTAGTGAGTGTCTGGAGTTTTCTGGTGTCTCAAAATGAAAATCAGGCAATCTTATTTGTTTCTAAGGACATGTATAGGGATGTAACTTTGGCTGTCATGCTGAAGTCCTACAGTTCTTCTTTTCCTTTTCAGGAAATAAAGAAAAAAAAAAAATCAAAATGCCAGTCAAGATGTTAGTGGTGATCTTGTAAAGACATAACTGCAATCTTACATAGATTCTGTGGTTGCGGGAAATGGTGATGCACATAAAACTAATAAAACCAAGAGCATTTTATACCAGTTATCGTTAATTCAGCAGTATAAACATCTGGAGAGGAAAAAAAGGAAATGCAGGAATGGTGGAAGACATCCAGCCTGCTTGTTCTGGTGTGAAAATGCCTGCTGGCAGGAAGAGGAGTTCAAGGTGAAAGCTAGTGGTTGGTGGAGGAGCAAGGCCATAAATATTCTGTAACTATTAGGAATAATCACCATGGTGGCCTTTCACTCCTAATAATTGGTTTATGTCTTCAACTTGAGCTTTACAGTAAAAAGCAGTAGAGTATTAAACTGCATCACAATAAAAGGGAGAGAGATTAGTGCTTAGTCTAAGCATTAACAAGTTGAACTCTTTATGAAGATCCACCAGGACATGAGTTTACAGAGGCTGACAGTTTTGTACTCCAGAGCGCTTTCTTAAAACAACATGTGCTCTGTTACAGATTTCATGAGAGGACAACTAATAAAACCTGTGAGAAGGCTTTTCAGTGGTAACATCATCTATATAAAGCCTTCCTATTTTGTATTTTCTAACCGTTTTATGTGAATAATTTAATACATATGGGAGATATTAATTATAGCAGGAGAAACAAGCACAAGAAACTTCCAAAATGAAGCTTCTCTGAAAGTTAACAGGGAGAGGATTCAAACTAGGCTAAAAGTGAGGAGTGAGGGGAGTTTCCTTTGGGGAAAAGTCCTGAAGCAATTCATACTGCTGAGACCACTGGGTAATTAATAGAGCTGTAGTCAAATGGTGCTTTAAAAAGCCAAGAAACATTAACAAGTGGGTTTAAAAATAGAAAATGAATGGAAAGCGTTTCATGTTCTGTTCACTCTGCAGAGTGTTTCATAAGAGATGAGGAGGAGTTTTTTCTTGGTCTATGGGATTTTATTTAATCGTAACCCTGCAATCATGCTCACAACCTTTCAATACGTATTGACTTCAAAACAGTGAAGCTCAGGAAAATACTTGAGGAGAATGCAGAATTACAGTTCACACATGGCTGGCTGATAGGTGTTCAAAGTCATCACCCTGACAGTTTTCAGTCCTTGAGTCCATGAGAGCAAGAGAGTGGGATTTTGTGGGCGGCAGTACCGCAGGGCTTCACACTGGAGACTGAAAGCCTCTGTGTTGTTAGGTGGTGGAGGTACTTAGTGCTTCTGACAGGTCTGGTGAATGCCAGTCCTGAGGGTGGAGTAAGGGACAGAGACTGGGAGCACCAGTGTCCTTTTGAGGAGCAGGAGGTACATGGTGTGGAGGGGGAGCTCGATATGCTCCAGCATGATCTCTTATTACTGGGGAGCTGGGAGTGGCTTTGTGGAGTAGTAGGGGTTGAAAAATGGGGTTGGCTAAGGGACATATAAAAATGTGCAAAATATTACATTCTCCATATAAACGCCCCACTGCTAATTGGTGAGCTCTTACAGCTGTCATGTTTCCGTAGTTTTTCTGTGTCTAGGCTTCATGATTCTGCAGGACCCTGCCCTGTGAGACTGGGTTTAGAAACAAGCTAGTGAGGATGCTCATGCATCCTCACACACGTGCTGTGGACCTGCGTGCCTGCAGTCAGCAGCAGTGAGAGGAGGATGGCACAGAGCAGTTAAACTGGGTCTGGATGCCATTTCAGAGGACCAAGGGGCTGGTATTGTGCATGAAGCATGTGGCAAATAGGCTTTCTTCTTGCTTTGCAGTGAAGTCAGTAATGTGATGTTTCTTCCTTGTTACTCTCTTAGCACTTCTCTTGGCAATGAGAGGCTGGTGAGCTATTTCCCAGGGAGTGCAGAAATGCCATCCCTCCCTAGGCCAGTGGGCATTCATGGGCAGGCAAAGACAGGTGAAGAGCGAGGGGAAACTCCTTGCTCTTTTCTAGGTCCAGGCCCCTTATCTCGTATGGCCAGATAACCCACACTTGGAAGTGGTGCCTGTTACGCACTTTATTGTCACTGTCACGCCAGCAGTTACTCTGTTAGCATGACCTGGAGCTGCTAACTCCTTTCAGCAAAGGCAGCTTTTCAGGTGCCATGTGCTAGTGTATGTTGAGATGCCAGTTGGCTCCCATATCACTCTTAACTCAGTGCATGTTAATTGCATGATGCTGATCGGCTGCTCAGGCCTCCGGTGCCTTTTCTGTGCCAGGAGCAGGTCAGTGGCTACCCAGCCGTGTGCTGGTCTGGCCTGCCAGTGACCGATGCACTGCCAAGTGACCACTGGTTTCTGCCACATGGATCTGGTGTCCTAAAGGGAAACCTATCTGCCTGCCTTTAAAAATAGCCTTAAAAACTGAAGTTTGTTTCCATGGCAGCAGGCCTGTTGGAGATGTCCAGGAGGTAGGAATGACAGCTGGGGGTGTGTGGCATATCCTGGAGCAGAGTACTACTATCTGCTGCCAGGCCAGCCCCATGGTTTGGTTCTCCACCAATCTGCCTTTCTGGCTTCCTCCTTCAGTCCATGCTAGCCTGTTGGAGAAGGGAATTGGATTTTCAGAGTTGCCTCCATCTGATTCAGTGTCACCCACATCTGCAGCAGTTTTCATCTGTGTATTCACAAGTGTGGGGTTCCAGAGCCCAGGAGTACAGGAAAGCTGAGAAAAAAACCTGTTTTGATCTTCAAGGCGCTTTTAAGCCATTCAGTGTCTATTTCTGCCGTTGGTCTCCAGCAACCTACTGAAAATGTTATTTAATGTTTCCTTTCAGCCACTGCGGTGGAATGAACAGTCACTCTGTCTCCATAAGCACTTTATTGTCCACTGTTGCAGCAGAACAATTAACTTCTGCTGTGAGCTGTTCTTGTTGGCCACTACCTGGCTAATACAGTTTCTACAATTTGTAGAATTGCTAAATTGACCTATTCATGTAACTGTAGATCTTATATAAAGTTTTTTTAAAGAACTGCTAGAAGTGTGAAACCTGTCAAACGCATAATTCTGAGTTTAACTTTTTCACAAAGTCCTGTTGACCTCAAGGTGAGAGCATGTTTATGTGTCCATAGCATGAAAGCCTTGACACCAGTTTTCCTTAGTTATTCACTCTTCCAACTTCACTGTGTTTAGGCTCTTTCTTAAGCTTTGTGCAGAAGAACTTCCCTGAATACTCACAGCTTGTTGCCATTGTGGGGTCTCTGAGGGTGTCAGTCGCTAAATCTCTAGTTCATGAAAGCATTGTCAAGAGCAACTATTTTAAAGCACGTGTTCAAGACATCTGGCGTTTAGTTATTTGGTTTCCCACCACCCCTGAGAATCTATTCTTATATTCAATTTTGCATAAACTTTTAAGACTAATGATACTAGAGAGAGATTTATAGGCCTGACCTTCTTGCTTGTAGCAGGCTGTCTGGACTTTTTTTTGCCTGATCTGGGGAATAAGGCATCTGACCTGAGGAGGGGCTCCAGGCTGTAACATAAAAATGGAGGCTGTATCACATGTACCAGTGATCCACACCAATTGTGCTGCTGCCTTTCACAGCAGGTTTCCTCTTTCTAGTTGTGAGCCCTGGGGTTTTTGAGAAAACTGCAGAGTAGAAGCACGCTGGGTATTTGTGAACTGGAAAATACTTCTTGGAAGGAAATGAAGAAGCTGGGCTGGGAGGCTGAGAATAGGGCTGATGGATAAGGGAGACCTCCTGCTGTGCTTCAGGGCCTTTCAGGGCACAGATTTGCTTCTGACAATTGTAAACAGTTAGGGAGAAAAGATTTATTTTCTATTACAGTTGGTGCGTATCTGTGTTCAGTTTTCCAGTCTGTGCAGCCTTTTGGAAAGGGAGGGCTGTGGGTCAGAGAAGCAGGAGCAAGGCAAAATCTGAGTTTCAGTCTCCTGTCTGACTTGAGATGTGAGTTTGGGATTCCTTCCCAACTTTCCATGCTTTCTTTATCTTGTCAGTTGTAGGCACAGACTGTGATAGTGGCTGTCCTTAGCTTTGGAAGTGTGAGATCCATAGGTGAGAGCTGAACACAAGTAATACTGTGGGGCTGCTGTGCAGCAGGAACATGGAGGCAGAGACTGCATGGGGCTCTTCATCCTCTGGTGAAGTGGTGGAGTGGTTCTCAGTGTGTGTTTATGGTTTTTGTGAATTTGTTTTACTTTGTGAGCCTAGCAGGGCAGCCTGCAGTGGTCAGCCGACTAGTCGTTTGCATGGTTCCTCTCCTCAAACTGTGGCCAGGTGGCTGGGTGCCTTCCTTTACTTGTCACTTGAGGGCTCTGCTTTTGAGACTACTCTTGGTCTCCACCTGCCCCTCCTGTTCGTGCTTTCCTGCTCAGGAATGCTTTGAAGTCACTGCTGGATTTGAAATGGCTTGCCTTGGCTAAAGGTTTGACAGAGTGATTGCAGAAATGGTATGCTTCTATTTTATGCTTAGCTGTGCCAAAACTGGGGCTGGCCCCAGAATATGATCTGTGTTGTTACTGGGATTTTTACTGCTGAGGTTACGGTTTCCTGTAATGTGCTTTTAAATGTTGAATTTTGTTTTTAAACTTCAGCTCTGTCTCCTTACATGGTTTGAAAAGAAAAAACAAGCAAGAAACCCAAAGGAAACAAACAAAACCTCACAAATAGTAGTATGTGGCTGCCACTTCTCCAGGGCAAATAGGCTTTCAACAATTGCAGGCATCACCGCAGGCAGTGCTTTGTACAGGGAAATGCTTGCTTATGTGTGGAGTCCACAAGCTGTAATTAGTGTCATGCTGTGTCTTTGTGTAGAGGCACCTGTGATCTTCACACGTTTTGTATGTTATACACACACAGAGTATATGAGTATATATTATACATATATGAGACAATATGTGTAGTGAGTTGTGTATCCTAATTTTATTTTTTTTTTTATAGACTATATCTAGCGAGAAAGAGATACGTTGTTCTGCATCTACCTTTTTTTTATCCAAGTACTGAATCAGTGAAATAAAAATGGAAACTCCTCTGCTTTGACTTTGAAGTGTGGACAAAGGAATTCATTTGTGTTTTGAAAAGACACTGTCAAAGTCATACTGATAATTTTTGTGAGCACATTCCAATGCAACTTTTATTCTGTGTGGGTTTTTATTTTCCTGTGTTTAGGAGATGGGGAGGAAGCCATTTGATGGTGATAGCCTATATTTGGGTAATTTTTATGTGGAAGGGTAACAGTAACTCAGCATCTGCGGTTTTAAAGGATGGGAAGACTTTTGAACTTATATGTACCAAATACTTTAGAAGGTCCAAAATCTCAGTGTTTTTCAAGCCTGTGAATTCTACTTGGGCAGCAGTGTATCAGAAAAACATCAGTTTTGATTTCGAGGTGGGCATTGTGGTGCTTACTGTTAATAATTGACAACTTTATTTGCAGTCAGACCTCCTTTAGCTTCCAGTTCCACCTCTCTTATAGTTCCCCATACCCCTCCATCTGAAATACTCTTTGTCTTGGAGAGGGTGTGCTGTACCTGTCAGTATGACCAGTA
>JASSUY010007841.1:0-32895 GCA_032466535.1 Forpus xanthops
TCAATCCCACTGTCCATGTCACTGACAAAGATGTTGAACAAGACTGGTCCCAACACCGATCCCTGAGGGACACCACTTGTTACTGGTCTCCAGGTGGACATTGAGCCATTGAGCACAACTCTTTGCTTGCAGCAATCTAGCCAGTTCTTTGCACACTGAGTGGTCCACCTATCAAATTTATGTCTCACCAATTTAGAGGCAACGATGTCACGCGGGACATGGTCGGATGCTTTGCACAAGTCCAGGTAGGTGACATCAACTGCTCTACCCCTTACATGAGTTCTGTAGCCCCATCATAGAAGGCCACCAAATTGGTCAGGCAGGATTTCTTCTTAATGAAGCCATGCTGACTGTCACCAACCACCTTGTTGTTCTTCATGTGCCTCAGCATGCCTTCCAGGAGAATCTGCTCCAAATTTTGCCAGGCACAGAGGCGAGGCTGACTGGTCTGTAGTTCCTGGGCTCATTCATTTTCCCCTTCTTGAAAATGGGGGTTATATTTCCCTTTTTCCAGTTGTCTGGAACTTCTCTTACTGCCAAGATTTTTCAAATATCATGGACATTGCCTTAGCAACTTCATTTGCCAGCTCCTTCAGGACCTGCGGATGGATTTCATCACGTCCCATGTACTTGTGTACATTCAGGTTCTCAAGTATGTCTTGAACCAGATCCTCTCCTACTGTGGGCCTAGGGTCTTCATTCTCACAGTCCCTGCATCTGCCTTCCAAGACTTGAGTGGTGTGGTCAGAGCGTTTGACAGTGAAGACAGAGACAAAGAAGTCATTAAGAACCTCAGCCTACTCCAAATCCAGGGTAGCCAGTTCTCCCGATAGCTTCCGGAGGGAGCCCACACTGTCCCTAGTCTATCTTTTATTTGCAATGTACCTATAGAATCTCTTCCTGTTATCTTTAACATCCCAAGCCAAGTTTAATTCTAAGTGGGCCTTAGCTTTCCTAACCTGGTCCCTAGCTTCTCAGACAGTATCCTTATTTTCTTCCCAGGCCTAGAATTCATGCAGGATTGCTTCAGATCTGGATGTTCAGCTGCACTGGCTAAAATAGGGATGATACAGGCATTCTTGTGTTTCCAGAAGGGAATATCTAGTGCAACACTACAGTGTTAAAAGCTTAGAAGAAAGGGGAATTAAGGGAGAAGAGAACTGGGAGGAAGAAAAACACTTTGAGTTTATTCCCTGTATTAAAGGCAGTGTTCACTCAGCACTTGAACCCTGTGTATGTGATAAGAATTTTCTCTCACTTCTGAATGACCTGCTTCACAAACATTGACTTGTTGACGTATAATAACTGCCTTCAAACAGGATATTATTCAGCAGTCTAAAATAATCTAAACCTCATTTGAAATAGCCAGGTTAATCCCCATCACCTGTGAGTGAGGAATAAAAAAATAAATTATTCACAACTTATTACTTCCTTAGCACAGTGCCATGGATTTTTGCAACTGTTAATGTGGAATCAGTTGAACTGCTGTGCCATTCTTTTAGAGTCCTAAAGTACTTAACTTTCAAGTTTGGGCTTAAACATGGACAGTGGCGGTCACTTCACAGTATAAATTCACAGCACCATGAGGGCTGTGTTTTAAGATGCTTTGGACCAATAAGAGTTGTTTAGTAAACAAGTCTATTAAAGGCAACAGAGAGAGGATGTTTTCATTTAAAGAAGAGGGTTTAGATACGTGAGGTTTGATTTTGACTTAAATCATGCTAAGTGAGCTGGTATGAATGATGAGATGTGGATAGAGTATACAAAGCTCACTGGAAAGAAGCAACTGCATCTGGTTAGTTTATATGAGATAGAAGCAACATTGGTCATACCTGTGTGACACCAAAATCCTTCTGACATGAAGCAGCATTAATTGGATGTATCCAGTTAAAAAAAAATTAATTCTTTAACTGTAAAGAAATGGCAAACAGAAATGTGTTACTGAGCAAAACAGCCACGTCTGGCATTCCCTCTGCACTGTTATAAGGGCTGGGTCACCCACAGCCAAGTTTACCACCTGCCAGTAAACAAATGTTTTTTCAAGTAAACTGCATAAACCCCTTTCATAAAGACACATCCTCGTAGCCTGTTTTTCAGCTCTTTGACCTGTGTTGGAGGGAGGGAGGAGACAGCAGTGTGCTAGGAAAACATCTTCTTGAATAGGGATGTCTGAAGGGTCAGTCATTTCCTCCACAAGGCAGGGAGAGGTGGGAGAAAGAGTTGCCTTTGTTTTAGGGGCAGTAGAAGTTCATGCAGTTTTTCCTTTGAGATTTTGTTCAGAGGTGACTGCATGAGCTAACTGACCTCTGTCATGGTGTGTGCTGGGGAACAGGCATACTTAACAATTTGAAGCTTTCTTTTGGGCATGTTCACTAGCAAGGTGATTTCACGTTTACCCAGAGGTTCTCTGCTAAACCATGGTTTTCTCACAAGGGGAATATAGCTCACAAGTAGCCCTCTGAGGCCACTAGGCCTACTACTGGCTTTCCTTCACTATTCTTGACCTCCCTGCTTCCATCTCTTCTCCAAAATGTGCTTTTGAGAGGTGAAAGTGGATACTTTTGTCTGTGTATTTTGCTGTCAATGATCACAGGAACAGCTAATCCCACAGCATTTAAAACATGGTGATGCCAGGTGTACATTTAACAGCCTTCAGAGCCACTAATAGGATATTTCTTTTGCCAATGAAAAGAATATAAATGCTTGTCAGACAGCTTTGGAAGCAGGTGTGTAATGTGCTGGATCTGGAAAGAAAGCGTTTCATTTTCAGCCCTGTCAGCCAACAAAACCGTGCTGAGCTTTTCCAGTCCTTCATATCCCCAAAGGGTATTACACTGAGCTAGCAACTGGCCTTGGAGAAGGAAGGAGTGAAACCCAAGAGTAGAGACTGACACTTTGCATGAACCTGGCTCAACAGACTAACTAGGGCGCGTCAGCTCTGCCGATAGCTGCAAATGGGCTCCTCTGGAGCCAGCTTCTAGTTTCATGTATCACATAAGCTTATAACCATAACTAAACTCAACTTCAACAAGTTAAGATTTTTGGAAACACTTTTGATTCATTCTTTTACCCTATGAAACCTCATTGCTGTTACTGCTGGAGAAAATCCAGCAGTTATCCAAATGAGAATTCTTGCTTATTTTCTCATTTATTCCTAATCATCTTGGTTTCCTTTGGTTTGTTTTGAGAGGGGAGAGGAAAGTAATGCTCACAAGTGCCAAAGCACCTCAGTTTCTGAGGGCTAAATCATTTCTATGTCTCATGTTACTCCTCTTGCAAGAGCAGGAATGAGGAGGATGGCTGTGGAGAGAGATGTTCTGGCCATATAGCCCATATGCTACCAGAATAGAGCAGACAGCCAGAATGCAAGAGAGAGCAGTGGGCAGCTGTCGTCATGAACATTGGCCTTTTATGAGGGAGAATAGTGAATGGACTGAAACAGAGGAGCAGTGTGTTTTGTGATGGTGGGAGAGGGAGGACAGAGGTTAACATAGTTGTGGGGGGCAAGGTGGGAGCTTTTGGTAGGCAAGGGAAAGGAACAGGAGGCAGGACTGTCTGATCAAGAAAAGGCGGCTTTCATTGGAGCTCTTTTTCTTTCTGTGCTGTTAGAGCCAAGTCATTCTAATAGGTTTTCTCCTCAAAATTTCAGAGCTTCCCCACTACAATCCAAAAAAAAGTTATCTTGCAGGGACACCTAGTCTTCCTGAGCAGTGACACTCACCTGCCAGAACTGCTTTCTGTAGGTAGACTTCTGTAGATCTGTAGAGTGAAAATCTACAGATAAGCATGTGTCTGCTTATCCCATGGTTTTTACTTCAGAAAGACTTAACCCTTTGAATGTGTCAAGAAAATAATTGTAGTTTTGGTAATCAGTTATCTATCCCCCAAATTCATATTGTCCAGATGCTTTTCTGCTATGTGTTGTGGTGTTGACCATAATATAAAACATAAGGATTGGGCACTGGTCTCTTAAGTTCTTGGTTCAGTCACTTTATCCCAAATAGTCCCTCTTGCATTAGTCTTTGACAATGGCTTTCAAGCAGGGAAATTCTCTACATCAGATACAACAAGTGCAGAAGCTGCGTATTAGCTCCTGTCCCCCACTAACGGACCACAGCTAGGAGGAGGGCAGAGGCTCTTTAGTCTGTGCACAGCTGGAGATACAAGCAGCACAAATGGTAAGTCATATAGACTAGATAAAGAGGTGTTTGTCCTAATCTTGTGAAGCAGTGCTCAAACACAGCTTAACTAGATCATGGGCTGCCTATATTCTCACAGCTTCTGCTTCAGGATCCTCCAGCACCTCACCTTGGTTTGTATTACATCTGCCTGGGCTTTATAAGTAAAACTCATAAATGTTCTGCGACCTCTTCATATTTGGCATCTTTTTTGAAACTTTGTTTTAATATCTGTAGGAGATTAGCATTGTCATTGCTTTTAGCCATGCTTCCTGAAGGTAAAAGTTTTACTTTTATTAGGGCAAATGCCAGGACAAGAGTATCTTAAAAACTTGAAAGTTCATCTTTTTTTTATGGGTTCTTCTAGCTCAAACTCATTTTAAGGAACGGGGAGCCTGACAAGAATAGCTGTCTTTAATTTTCTGATAGCTACAGAATCCCATTACAAAGATGTCATAACAGATAAGGGTAACAAGGGAGGGAGGTCCTGGGTCCATTTCCAGACACCACAGAACTGGCAATTCTAGACACCATTTGCAGCAACTGCTTCGAGTGACAGCTGTAATGCCACCACGGTGAGTGAAAGCAGATGCATCTAATCACAAAGCTGCTACATCTGCTCCAGGAGGGCAACCACAAGCACTAGGACTTCTTTCTAAGTGTAGCATACTAGTAATAGTTGTTTAATGAGTTTTTTTTTACTTAATTCAAAATCGGGCACCATCAGTTAGCAGACATTATACAAGATTTGTTTAAAGGGTTTTCTAATTCAACACATTCTTCTTATGCCGATGTAACTGAAAAGAAGAATGGAATAGAATTGACTTTCTAGTGTGTGTTAGGCTGAGAAACACAGTGTGTGGAAGAAGCATGCATACATGCTTGTACCTGGAAACTAGATAAGCCATTTTTCAGCTGGATCTGTTTATTAACTAAACCCAATAAAACGGTAGGGACAGGGGTATATTGTGAATAACCTCTTCCTGTCTGGAAGCCACTTTTTCTGCTTTGTGTATGTTCATCAATAAAGTCACATTGCATGTGTGTTTGTGTGAGTTTTGGGAGGTCAGCACTGGCATGGATTACAGATTTTTAAACACAGCCATCCCTATAAATAAACAAGCTGTAAATTTTATTTAGAGAAAACTCAATTGATGATAGGTGCAGTACCAGACCTTTATTGTAGGGATACTGGAATTCAGTCAAATGATCAAAGAGTAAAGAGTCTTGTTTAAGTGAATAAAATTAGCATGTTTTTAAAACTATACAAAATGTACTTCTGAATGTTGCCCTAAGACTACAGACTGTGAGTCAGGAAGCATCTGATTGTTCACTAAATTGTCAAGAGAGGAAGAAGAGGGGCGATAAGACAAGAAAGAGCAGATCCTCCACTGCTTTACTTAGCCCTTGAGATGCAAGCTCTTTACATTGTTGTCTTGAAGAAGTTTCAAGGGAAGAATTGACCTCATTTGTGCCCTTTGTGACCCTTAGTGATAACCACATGGCTCTGCTCCTCCAATCTGCTTAAAAGGTAGTGAAAATGTGTTGTTGCAAGAGGTGAGGAGAAAAACTTGTTTGTTTTGGGGTTGGGTTTTTTTTGATGCAAAACAACACAAATGGCAAAGTGTCAGTCCCTGAAGGATGAAGTGTTGATACAAGCACCTATCTACACCCCTGGAGGGTGGAGGGTTGAGGGAGTTGAGATCATCTTCTCATGTTTAAAACAGGAACTCAGACTTATGCGGGGCTAAAACCATATGTTTTTACCTTCCAGAGTTCTTGTGTTTTAAAATGGATTTATAATTTTTAATTTATGGCTATGTTCCAGTAAATAGTGTTCATTATTTAATCTAAAACCAGGTATTATCAAAACTATTAAAAGGAAGGATGTAGACCATTATTGCAGTGGTAGCTTTCATTCAAGTAACACAGCTAGAGATACAGTACTAGCAATGGTAAAACAGGTGAGTGATTAGAAAAAAATATCATGCCAGGATTCTCTCTCCTGGGGTTATATATATATTTATATATATTTTTATATATATATGTTTGTGGTGGGTTGACCTTAATTCTACTTTTGACCTTTTACATACTTAAAAGTTTGCTCATCCAGGTATCCCCCAAAGGCCAGGATTTCCAAAAAGTTAAAGCTTCAAGTCTCTGAGTGACTGCAGCCGACCCCATCACCACTATGGGGAAAAGTAATTAATAGCTAAACACCTACAGAGCAAGCTCCATGAGGTGGGAGAAGGCTCTAAAGAATCAAACCCACTCTTCCATGAGCTCTCAGTTTTGTATTCAGAATGAGTGCTGTAACCAACACATCTGCTCTGTAAGCTGACCTCAGTAGACCTAAGACTTCATAAACTGAAATGAAAGTGAGCACATCATTCTTAACATGGTGTGCCACATTTTTGCTTCTACTCCACTGCAGTTATGTTGGTTATAACCATAAGCTGCAGGTTGTTTGCCATAGTCTGAGCACAATTTAGTCATTTACTGGTGTAATGGAGCTTAAACAGAAGATTCAGGCTTTTTTAAAGCTGAAGCTTGATAGCACTGAGCACTTTCATTTCCTCCTTTCAAACATACAATCACTGCTCAAAAGCCCTTTGTGAGAAATTCTTCATCCATTTTTATGTGATCCTGGTAAGAATATCTTGGCCCAAGTCAATCATCAAGTTAATATATGAGAGATGTGATTTCATCTACATAATTTGTGCGCCTGCAAGAAGTCATTTTCCTAGGAGTACCAGAGGCAGTTCTAGGCAGCCATACCTTAAGGGTGTGCTTTCTAATTTAAAGATAAAAAGGCAATTGATGGATATTCATGCCTTAAAGCTAGAACTGCAAAGGACAGAGACAAATCCTTACTCTCATGTAAGTCTTTCAAGACTCATCCCTTTTTCTAATATCACATGTTTATTCTTGGAATACGTTTTACTTTCTGTGTATAATTATATGTAAGTTTGTACACATATATTTGCATCAACGGATGCTGAGACGATGAAGGTCTGTGGACTTCAGATAACGAAACTATAAAAAGACCATAACACCTAGCAGTCACATTATCACCATCACAAAATCAAAACATGTAAAAGTAAACAAACCAAAAAATACTGCAAATTTTTCTTAGTCTTGGCTCAAAAAGGAGCTCTGGAGTTTTTCAAAGACATTTATGTAGGTTTTTCTTCTTCTTATCTCATTTCTTCGCAGTTCTGTCTTGAGAAGTAAGTATTAGAGAGTGTCTACCACCCTCATCCTCTGGAGAAAGAGATCTCTGCAACATGAACTTCCAATCTCACTTTGCTACCAAATGCTAGGCATTGGGACATAAGTTGAGCACAGTTAAGGACCTTTTGAGGAGTGCACTAATAGAAATGAAGTAGCTGAGTGAATTCAGAGGAATAGCGCTGATTCACTACTGCTGATGCATGGGGCAGGAGTGGGGGGACTCAGAGCCAGGCAGGACCTCTACATCCCAAGCATTGTCTGCTGGCAGCTCCAGTGGGTTCCTGGGTGTCACGATTTAAGCTCAGTCAGCCCGTAACTCAGAACCATGCAGCCGTTCTCTCACTCCCCCCTCCTTCCTCCCTCTTCTCCTGGAGGGATAAGAAGGAGAATCAAAAAATGTAACTCCCCCAGGCTGAGATAAGAACAGTCCAGTAAGTAAGGTATAACACAAACCACTGCTGCTACCGCCAATAATAATAATGATTAGTGAAATAACAAGAGAATACAACTGCTCACCACCTGCTGACCAATACCCAGTCCAACCCAAGCAGTGATTTAACCCTTCTGGGTAACTGCCCCCAGTTTATATAGTGGGCATGATGCGCTGTGATATGGAATACCTCTTTGGTCAGTTTGGGTCAGGTGTCCTGTCTCTGCTTCCTCCAGGCTTCCCCTCCTGCCTGGCAGAGCATGAAACTCAGAAAGTCCTTGGTCAGAGTAAACATTACTGAGCAGCAACTGAAAACATCAGTGTTATCAGTGCTGTTCCCAGGCAAAAAGTCAAAAACACAGTACTGCACCAGCTGCTAAGGAGAAAAATAACTGCTACGGCTGAACCCAGGACTCTGGGTAAGACCCCATCACTGCACAATGCTGCTGCCGCTGTTCTATAGCAAAAGCACTCCAGTCTGTGTTCCCAGAAAGCACAGCACACAGGTTAGCCTTAACAGACCCATCTTAGTATTTGCAGCAAACCAGCCATTCAAACCTTGGCTGCAAAAGCTCCACAAGGAATTAGCTAGGTTGGGTGTGATGCTTGAGCTGACTTCCTTGCCTGTGACCTGTATAAACTGCAGTCTCAGCATTCCTGCAGAGCACAGAGCTAGAAATCACTGTATCTGCTTCTAATGAATGTAGGCTCTGTCCACGCTTGGCAGGTTTCTTCAACTCTGCTGGTCAGACTAATAGCAGATATTTTCTCTCTCTCTGGGTTTTGCCCTGCTTATATCCTGGCATTATCACAGTGCTGCTACTTAGGGTCAGACAGAGTAACTCTTTGAGATCAGGCAAAGCTATGGTGATATCAGAAGAAATACCTTGAGAATTATGCTCTTAAACCAATACAGAGTTTACAGCCATGGAGTGGGTAGTTGACAGGGCTTTGCATCTCCTGAGTGTGCTCTGTTTTGATTCAGTAACACAATACATTGCCAGATATCTCCTACCTGTGAACTTGTTTGCCATCACGCTATGCAGTGTTTCTTCCTGGGGTGTGAGCTGTGCCTGGTTTTAGGCAGGGGCAGTTGCTTTTATAAAAACCTGCCTGTTTTGGATGGGCTTTAAAACCAGCCAGTCATCTTAGACCAGTAACAGCTCTTAAGAGCATTCTGTGGACTGAGTGGGATTTTGAAAGCCATCGTGTGCCTTTGTTGCGTGGATTTTACATGTCTCCACTTCTTACTTGCTAAATCATAACAAATTGAGGATAGCATTTCATACTTTTTACTGACTTGGTCATATTTTCAAAAGCTGTTTATTTTTAATATAAACAAATGAACTAACCTGCTTTGCCTTTTCATATCTACAACACCCCCCCCCCTCCTCTCCCCCATGTTTGCAAAACACTGCAACAGCCTAAAAAAATAGAGAGTGTGGTGTTTCCTGCTGTGACCCAAAATACTCGCGTGTGTGCTCAAGCTCAGCCATGGCAGTTTGCTGCTTTTGGCTGTGAACGGTGGATGCCTTATAGCAGTTAACTATTATGTTCTGTATACACATGTTATCCTATCTACACTCTCTGCCAAAGCAGTTTCCTCTTGCAAAACTTCCTTTGTCATTTTCCACATTTTTTCCATTTTTTTTTTCTTTTTGTTTCCTCTTATCCAGCACCATTATCCGGTGTTCTGAAAATCCAAAACAGACCATAGCTTGTAAACCTTTCCTTCTTTTTCTCTTTTGCTACACCTCTGTTGGGTTTAATATCTGCAAGTCTTCATTTCCTATGTCTTGCTTGTCGTATTTCATTTTTTAAATATCCATGAGTCATGTCTCTTCCAGGTGCTATGTGCTATTTGTGTTATTTTTACATTGCAGCTTTATTCAATATATTTCCCACTCCTATCTTTTTCCACTCAATCTTCAGTAAGAAAAAATGGTTTGCAAGCATTACAGAAAAAACTCAGTTAAATGCCTGGTATTATCTGAATAAGAAATGGTTGGATTTCCAGGCATGTTCTTTCATTAGGCAGTATGTCTCAATACTATGATAAAAGTCCTATTAGTACAATTTGTCATATAAACGGCATCTCGCTTTTCCAATCCATGCCAGTATTTTTTGTCCTTTAAAAGAAATAATAATAAAAAAATACATTAAAAAAGCCCCAAGAAAATCAAAACCAGCACTCAGTGAGCTCAATGTAAGTTACCAGTAGTCAAATCTCATACAGTGCAACAACTTCTAATGTCTGCTTTAAGATAGGAAGTTTTTGCAGGAGTGCTTTCCTTTGAGTTGATATAGGCAATGAAAAAGGGATTTGGTGGCTAAAATCATCTGCCCTGTTACAGTGAGTTGCAGAGTTCTAAGCTATGTTCAGTGTTTTAGAGTTCCCTGCATGGGGAAGGGTATGGGAGGACTGTCCATACTGGACTGAGGGTTGCCTGAGAGGAGCAGCACACTTTCTTGGGGCAATGAGACATCAAGTTTCTGTGGTATCTCTCCAATCCTCTCCATTTATTTAAATTTACTGACATAGTTCTTTGAGCCACCAAACATGCCTCAAACTTTTTATATGTGTTACAAACCTGCTGGAATAAATAGAGTCTATCAAGCATGTGTAATAAGTAAGGGGGAAGAGGGGAAGCAGAGGAAGGGAGCTATAATCACAAATATATTTCTAATTAGCCCATTAATCCATAAAATATTTTGAGAGCTCTGTAATAACTGTGCAGACTGCAAAGCCAACTCAGTAAAGAAAACATTGAAATATTTTGTAAACCATTCATGATCTTGGATTTGAGTGCTGGGAAAGTTAATCATGTACCAGCTTGCCACTGATTGCATAGCAATGGTGTTACAAAGTCTGTAACAGGAATGATATGGATGTTGCACTTGCCAGAACTGTTTTCCTAATGATTTCTGAGCTGAAAACAGATTGTTTTGTGACACACAAGCCCTCTGCAGTTTCAGTTTAGCAGTAAAACCAGAGACCAACAAGAGGGATGTCTGAGTCTTGGCTACCTTGTTTCCTGTGTTATTTTCACTGGTGTTAAGTCAGAATGAAAATGTCGCAGTTTGGATTATTCTGTCCACTCAGAGCTGCAGCAAGTATCACAAGATGTGATATATTGGTAGTTTCTACACCAGGCATTTAGATTCATTGTACTTTGCCTGAGAACTGTGTTTAATCTAGGAAATTGAATCCCTGATTCTGGATCCCTGTTTCCAGGGTGGTAAAGTGTCCTAGGAAATTAAATTAGAGTTCCCTGATCATCAGCTTTGTCCCATTTAGTTATGGGGACCAAGAGACAGCAAAGTCAAGTGGTTTTCCTTCAGTTTGTGCTGCATAGCCCAATCTGACATGCAAGGAGATCAAAGCTCTTGTCTAGCAAATCCTTGCTGGTCTTACTGGCAGAAGAGAGGCATGACATGCA
The DNA here is from genome assembly GCA_032466535.1 of Forpus xanthops. Classification (NCBI taxonomy): domain Eukaryota; kingdom Metazoa; phylum Chordata; class Aves; order Psittaciformes; family Psittacidae; genus Forpus; species Forpus xanthops. The sequence continues at coordinate 11,283 of JASSUY010007841.1, forward strand.
AGTGGCATGGCAGACCTCCGCGAGACCTGGGGTCAGTGGAGCCATCTGCAGAACAAGGCAGAAAGTCCGCGCATCCTCCCCTTGCACCAGGTTACTTACCTGTGGCAGAGGTGAAGTGGCTGTCTGTACAAGCTGATACACTGTTTGCCTGCCAGGTATCTAAGGATTTTGTAAAACTTCAAGGCTTCTGGGATTCATTCCAAATTGCCTTTCACATATCTGCGAGCACAATTTACATTTATTTACAGGCTTTTCTTGGGAGAGGCAAGTAGAAACTAGGACTGACCTGTAAGGACAAGAGCGGTTTCTCCTCTCACAGAAGGAGAGGTAAGTGGCTGCCGCCCAAGTGACCAGGCAGCCGACCCCAGCTCTACCCCAGACGGTCCTTCCTGTTCATCACCCTGAGCTTCCATGGAAAAATAATCTCATACAAATTTTAGAGGAACATCTAGTTAATCAAAACACAGCAGGCTGCCAGCGGAACCTGAGCAGAACAGCGCTATCACACACCATGGCAGTTCCAATTCTGCTGCTTCATTCTCTTGACAGAGATATTAACAGAAAGAGGAAATGGGCTATTACCATGACAAAGGCTTTGACAGCACGGAGAGAATGGCACGTTAACTCATCATCCGGCAGGATGAAGCTGGCTGGTAATAACTGTGCTCCTGCTGTGTACCACTCACAGCACTTGAAATCTACCTCGATGCTGTGTGGGTTTGTCTGCTGTGGAGCAGGGCACGTTCTACCCACCTGAGTACTTAGGCATAGCAGCCAGGCACCCCACTTCTAATAGCACAGGCTATTAAAAGATCATCTTCAGACTGTTTTGTTTCAGATCTCTGAGTTAACACCCACTGATGTATGTATAAAGCAAGTGAAAATTTATGTTTTATTTAACGGACAGGGGGGTGCTTTTATTTTAAAGGGGAGTCAGCTTGTGCCATATGTATAGAAGCACTGTCATCTGCTTTTATTGTGAGCAGATGTCAGAGTGTGTTTGACTTGGAAAAACCCCGGAGTCTCAGAATTAGCTACACTAATAGAGGACATTTGGTAAACTGGGTGTATTTTAGTTGTTTCAAGATCCAATTCAGATTGTGAGAAATAAGGATCAGCTTTCTCTGGGGTTCTCAGAGAGCTTTGGAAGCATGGACATTCCTCTGTTCATTCCTCCCTGTCTGAGTTCCACTAATGATTGGTGTTTGGGAGGCTGCTGTGTTTGCTCTCTGCTGTTTCCATGCCATGGGTCACACTAGCAACAGCGCACCGCAGTTAGCCCTGACATGGTGCATTTAGCTAAAGGTGTGCTTGACAGCACCTCTCCTCCCCTGGTCTGTCTGTCAAACCTCTATCATTAAACTATCTGACCGATAAGCAATTACAACTTTGAATGGTATTGTGGCCATCTCTTTCAGTTAGGTCTTTAATTGCTGTTGCTGTTCTCTGGAGCCTGATATCCAGAATACTTTTCCTGACCTCCTTCTTCCAGTCTATTTAGGCCCTGAATCCTGTAAGCCAGGAGCTATCTTTCAGTTCACAAGCAAAACTGGGCTTGCTGTGTTCTTCATCAGTGTGAATAATTACACAGAGACCACCTTTGTAAGAAGGTGTAGCATCATCTGTTATATCAGGCGATGTAAATGTAGGTAGAGAAGCCTTGGATTGTTTATCAGGTCTGACAAAACAACAACAAAGAAAACCCTGAAAGGTTTACATGTTCATGTACATTGGAGAGTGTCCATCTATCCAATCTTTTTAAGTGATATTTCCAGAAAACAGAATAAATGTAGGCAACTGGTAAGTTCTTTTTTTGTTCTTTTGCCTTAGTAACTGAAGTTGGTGTAATTAAGTCCATCCAAGCACAGGCGAATGGCCAGGCTTTCTTCCCCCCTAACTGCTTGTATTCCTGCTTCCTCCACTGTGAAGGCACTGAAGCAGAGATGGACATCTTTGAGACCCTTTTTTGAGGAGTTGTTCTGTCTCAAACCAAATCACTGGCCACCTTGTTCCTGATTCCAGAGTAGCCCCATGCTAACCTAGCAGAAGTATTTCTGTGGCCATCCAGTGCACCAAGTTGGGAAACTGGTCCATTTGAAAGATAACCAGAAAAGCATACTGCATATTGATTTCAGCTGAGCCAGTTTCCTAATCTAATGTGTTGAGGTGCTGCAACAATATAATTACAGGCAGGACAAAGTTGCAGGGGCGGGAGCAAGATCATTAGAGAAAATGACAAAGTGAACCTGAAGACATGGGGGTTGAGCCACATCCTTGGAGCTAGAAGCAGATCTCTGCTAGGGCAGAAAGTAGGGTACTGCAACAGCACTGGCTCATCCCAGGACTCCCCTGCAGCAGCAATGTGAGCAGACATCTCATGGGGAGTCTCAGGAATAGTTACACACTTGTAAGCAGGGTGGTGATCTTAATTAGGATCTCTAAATAACACTGCCTTGTCTCCATGTCATTGCCTGCGGTGTGCAGCTGTGGACTTGGGGAGTTAGGGCTCTCCTGCATGGGAGGAGGCTGTGCTTTGGCTCCTGACTGAGGCCAGTGGCTTTTCTGCTGTCCCTGTGGCCTGAAGGAGAAGCTGCTATTCCTTGCTAGGATGTATGGCTGTTGGTTCCACTGTTTTCTCAGGCTGCAAAACATTTAGAAGAAAGAAGGAACATGATCAGAGAAAGGCTTTGATAATTCAAGGACGGAATAGGAATAGCCTTTGCCACAGATGTGAACACTTGCTTTGATCTAAAGAGGAGTTTCTCTCTGGTACTTGTTTTGTTTGTCTGATGTAGTGCCATCACCTCCCTCTGCCCTTGTGCTCTCAGGGGCAGTACTGGGTGGTGGGTACATGGGCGCCGCAGGGTCTCCTTGCACCCTTGGGGCCTCAGGAACATCAGGGACATCCCAAGGTTTCCATCAGCTCTTGAGAGGAGCTTGGGCTTGCAGCAGTTTAGAAAAAGGAACTGAATGGATGCAAACTAGGTCTTGCTTCCTTTCGGCAGCTGCGCTGGCTGCCAGTGTTGTCCTCTTAATACCACCCTACTCCACCCCAGCACGACATCTAACCTAACAATTGGGAAGCTCCAGTTCCATGTTCTGTTGAAAAACCCAAACAAGCAAAACACATGGGCATACAGAAAGGATAGAGCTAAAATTTGGCTTTTACAAGTGGGTTTGTTTTTTGAATGTCACTCCTAAGAGAAATTTCAACTCAGATGTAGATCACAGAGTCATAGAATGGTTTGGCTTGCAAGGGACCTTAAAAATCATCTAGTAAATCTAGACAATCATCATCTAGATCATCTAAATAATGTTACTGATTGCACAATTACATGAATAACAAAGTAGGAGCTCATAAGATGTACTATAAGGTGAATGTTTATCTGGAAAGTGTTTCAGAATCTTACAGGAAATCTACCTATGACAGAGTATTCTCCCAGACTGGTAGAATTCAAGAGGCAATTTACAGTGTTTTCTTTTCATCTAGTGTTTACTTACACCATGAATATAAAATATAGCCCAGACAATATTGCCAGTTCAGAAATGTAGCTGCAGCTATTGATATAGGAAGAAGGATTAGTAGGAAACATTTCTTGTATGTGAGCTCTGAGTGACTGCAAAATATTTAAGGATGGAGACAGTCACAGTAAAGCTTCAGCATGAATGTCTTCTGGAGATGAATGAAGCTGCTTATGATTCAGAAATGTTATTTCAGCATATGATGGGTACTGTTTTCAGACACCGCGTGAATTATACCTTTTCTTACAGTAAAGATTTTACCCACAAGCAAAAGCATACAGATCACACAAACCATCAAGAAAAAAGATCCTCACATTCTGAATAAGAAACAAGTGTCAAATGAAAGGGGAAAAAAGTTTACTGAGGGCTTTGCTTTTGCCATAAATGAAAGTTTTAGTTAGCCATAATAAATGCTCTCCTAGCAAGTCTGCTTTCCTGCACTCTCTACCCTATTTCACTTCAATGACCTTCAACCTAAAACTTTGTCTGTATGGTTTTGCCTTGTTCTGTAGCTGTTCCAGGTTGTTTCTAAAATCATGTGTCTGCCTATCTCAGGTTAGTAATCCTGTGCCATCTGGAGCATGTTCACTGTTTAGTTTTTGTGTTTCTTATTGTCCATTTTGCAAAGCTGGTTTGCAAGTTAATCACGCAATACAGAACCTTGAATAAAAGTGTTGAAGGGAATTTCCCTGACAGCAGCTAGCACCCCATTGTCCTGCCCCACTGACTCAGAGTAACTCACAGGTACAGGAGGGTATGAGGTCCTCCGGAGAAAAGGGAATGCACTGCTTGCAACCTCCCCCCCAGCAGCCATTGCTGCAGGGATGCTCATGCAGACATGCAGAATAAAGTTAGGCTCCTAACAGCTATGAAATGCTGTCAGTGTGATGTGAATATGGCCATGCAACAATGGGAAAGTACCTCTAATCCTTAGGATAGTGTGCCAGGAGGAAAGAGGGGTACAGAATTGATGGAGCTGGCATCCACTAGGAATGCTGCTTTGAGGTATTCCATGAAAACATGAAATGAGCAGCTAGAATATCAGTGAATAAGCATTTAAGGTGTAGGTTTTTTTGATTTGTCTTTTTCTGGATATTCCTGGCTTTTTACACAATTGGTGCATCTACAAGGGACTGTATGCTGGTGGTTGATGAAGCCATATTTATATGACTACTGAAATGAATGAATTCAACAGGAAGGCAACCTAACAAATCCACCACTGGTTAAATTTTAATTCAGTGACAATGTAACCTCTGGAAAACACAGTTTGCATCTATAATTAATAGGTTGTTATGCACTGTAGCTTACAGATTTATATACTTTCCTCAACCTCTGTGAAGAAGTGTTACATGTCATCTCTTTTTGAATTCACAACAGATGAAAATGGCCAGGCTGGTTTCATCCAAGGAGTTTCATTTGCAGGGAGATACAGATCCAGTTTGCTGTTGCTGTCTAACACAATTTAGGCGGAGCAGTTCCTTTTTTCTCCAACAGAGATTCTCCCTTGAAAATGAAGTTCTGGCAGTCTGCTTTTGTACGAAGTAGACTCAAATGCAATTATGCTGCTATGACAACTTAGTCTTATAGCACTCACAGTCCCTTTTCTTCTCATCTTTGTAGTGCTGCCATGGTAGAAACTGATTCTGGTTTTTCTTTATCCAGGGTAAATAACAATGTATGCCAATGAAGTCAAAGTTGTACTGGTGGAAGGTCAGGTCAGATCCAGTATATTAAAATGCCTCTCTTAAAGTATACTTCCCTCTTAAAAATGGGAGTGTGAAAAGAAGGAAAACAATGTAAGGTGCTCAATCACCCAGCCCTCACTTAATGCAAGCCATATTAACCATCCATTTGCGTGGGGAAGGAAACTTCTCTTTGAGTCTCCACAGCCATGGCCACATCTCTCCTCATATTCTTCCTTCAGGAATAAGCCATGTCATTTCTTCAGAGCCTCTGCTTGCCAGGGGGTCCCGTGCATGCTCTGACCCAGGCTGCTCCTGGGGCTGGGGTGATGAGAACAAGTTACTGCCTTTCAGGGAGGCCTGCTTTGGGTGAAACAGAACCCAAACAAACCTCACTGGCCACTGCAGGAAGGCAGGCCAAGGGGCTGGGCTGTGTATGGGAAGAGCTGGTGAGGGGAATCTGGCTGGAAGGATCATGCTGGTTACCCGGCTTGCTCCAGGGATTAGCTGCTCCAGTGGGGCAGCATCACAGGAAATGCTCAAAAGCTGAGGAGAGTTTTATGGAGAATGGGCACCTGCTTTCTGCCAGCTACTTTCTGTGCTTAGTCCTTGTATAGGGTATGAGTCTGTTATCTCCAGCTACTAAAGCAGAGCCTCTGCTGTAACAGGTTTCAACTTCCCCTTAGATCTTCTCATCCAGCCTTTAAGGCAGGCAGTGGAAAGTGTCTTTCGAGAGTCACTTCAAAACTGGGAGCCCGGTGCAAACACACTAATGAAAAATGCCCAGGGCCAGCCCTGGGGGAACATGTGGTTTTGTCATCAAGACATCTCCATTAATTGCTACCAAAGCCAGAGTTTTTCCATGTGTTTACCTTTGATGAGTTATGTTCAGCAAAATACTGTAAGTGTGGCCAACATAACTTCATTTGCAGTGACAACCAGGGAGCTGTGGAGAGGTGCCAGAGGTGTGATAGAGAGCATTTTAGTTTCATGTGGCTTCCTGATGCTCCCCAGAGCACACTGAAAAGAATCCAGACATTTTTTTTCCTGTTATTTAAGGTAAAAAATATTCCCTTTCCAGCTGTGAAAGCAACTGCATAGGCCAGAACAGAAGGTGTTTGTGGTAAAAAGACACACAGGCTTAGCTAGACTGTTCTGATTTTTTTTTCCTCCCTCAATTCTCTCTAGAGGAGAGGAGCCAGCATCCGGTGGCAGGAGAGAGTCAGGGCTTCCACTGAATTTCTTCCTTCTGACACATGGCACAGAAGCAGTAGGTATTTCTGTCACCTGATGTTCTTTCTGTCATTTAAGGTGAGACTGGAGGTCAGAAAAAGACTGTTCCTGGTCAGCTTGGCTAAGGCAGCTACCAGACCTGGTGAGGGGTAGGAGGGAGCTCACGGCTAGCTGCTTCCAAAGCAGACTAGCTTTGGAAGTCTAGTCTACTAGATCTTCTAGCCTAGAAGTAATGACCCGCACCTCACCAGCTCCAGGGCCCCAGGCGCACCATGGCCCTCACCCCATGAGCTCCCTCCTTCTCACCATGCAGTCACCTTTCAGTGAAGATCTACTTCTCCAGCTCCTCCTTCCCCATCAAACCCACTCAGAAGCTGCTATTTTCAGAGCTGGGGGTAAATGGGGTGAGTAAACAGGTCCTTAGAGAGTCTTGAGGAAGGCACCACTACAGCTGCCTGGGGTGCTGCAATATAGCCTCAAAAACAAGCAAGGAATAGCAAGCATTAATGGTGAAGAAGTTACAGGCCTGTGTAAACTGTGTGAATTGCCTCCTTGCTTGTGCAGGGTTGATATTGGAAGCCCTGGAGCAGAGGTGGGACCTAGCTCTGCAAATGAGGGAACTGCAACAGCCACAGTGGCTCCAGATCTCTTCTGACATGTTCCCCCAACCTGAGTGCTTGATTCTGTGTCATCCTGGGTGCTGCTGTACCTGTGCCTTCTTCCCTGGCTTCACTCTTCAGTGAGGCCTGTCAGTAACAGCATCACTCTCATCCAAGGGTGGTCCGGGACCCTGTATGCCTGATATCACCAGACACAGGAAAGCTGCTTCCAAAATGGCATCTAGCCACCCTTTATCTCCCCCTCTGCCCCTGCCTCACAAACAGAGAATAGACACCACTGCAGGTGTTTTCCATGTGTCACTTCAACATCTTTGAAGTGGCAGACTCAGAGAGATGTCTTTTCTGTGAAGAAACACCTCCTTTGCAGCTTGCTCCTTGACATTTCAGTGGATGAACTAAGAAGGTTCTAGTCTCTTTTACTTGCATAATGCAAAGTTCATGCACAGGCTGGTAGCCCTGGAGCTCACTACAGCATGAGAGAGATATTTTTATCTAAACCCAGCACTGCCTTCACAAACACAGTTTCTGTCCCAAGCCCCACATTTGCTTGTGCCCATGTTTCTGGCCGGCCACGATGCTGTCTGCTACACACCTCCCAGCTGAAACCTCATGGCTTTTTTTGTCTTACTGTTTAGACTTATGTCTTGCAGACTGAGAGTTTGCCTGAGACTCTTATGAAAGCCAAGACAGATCCTTAACAAAGTAATGCTGGTTGTGGGACTTGTCTGTAGCTAAGTGAAGTGAAATTTGAAGAGGAGCTTTCTGCATTCCCATTGACCTACTAGTCAGACAGTTGCCAGCTACAGCCTTCCTGCAGTAGAGCTTCAGCATTACCTTTTCTAAGGGGAAGTCTTAATGCATCTCCATGTGCATGGCAGCTGTTTTCCTTACGCAGTGTTTATGAGTTATTTTATATCTTGCCTATAATCCAATCAACCTCTCTCTTGTCTTGCACATACTACTCTGTATTCCCAAAGGACGTCCTTCCAAACACAGGCCTGCTTTACCCCTTACTCAGTTTGTCATCAGCTCCAAGGGCGCTTGTCCTGTTGTGCACCAGGTCTCCCAGCTTGGGATCCGTGTGCACTCCTGCACTCTCAGTAGCATGTCACTGTCTGCTGCACTGCTGCTGCCAGCAGTCCTGTATGTCAGCCCTGGCATTGCCTGCTTCAGCCTGTTCTCCTGAATGGCTCTTTCCTCAGAAGTGAAAACCCTTGTTCTGCTTCTGTATGAGATCAAAATACCTGGCCGTGTTCATTACTAGAGGTAAGCCATATTCACAAGAAGAAAAGGCATATGAAAGCTTTATGTTCTTGCAGCTTTGATTCTTCCACAGTAGACTGTCTTATACCATCAATCATCTCCTTGCAGAAGCACAGAACAGTGCCCAGAGCTGTCTTGTATTTACTTTGTGAACATACTAATGACTGTTGGACCAAAATGAAGCAGGTCTTCCCTGAGGAGATAATACCATTTCGTTCTGAGAGGCAGGTCATAACCGACGGCATGTATGGGCATTTGCTTGTGTGTGCTTCTCTGCTCTTCTTCCCTGTTTTCTTACAGAAGCAAAGTTGAGTCACTGATATGATTTGCTTGTTGTCAGCAAAAACAATATTCTGCGTTTTGAGGGTTTCGTAAGAGAAGAAATGGGAATCACACTCTTCCTTTGTAGCTCATCTCACAGTCTCTCGAGAAGTGGTAGCTTTCTTTCTGGCATGAGGTGATGCTCATACTTAATCTTAACTATAGCAATTTGTGATTGATAAATTAGAAGTCAAGTGGTCCAGTATCATAAAAAGGGCTTGGAGCTCACTGGGATTCTTCTTTTTTTTTAACTTTGTTGGCTTATATAGTAGATGGACAAAAAATATTTCCTGGTTCTGATGCCGTATCAGATTCTATGACTCCATATTTCACAGCTGCCATAAATGCAGGTACAGCAGTGATGGGAGTCATATAAGTACCTAGATAGATGATAAAAATATTGTTGCTGATCCCTTCAGGGTGTGCTTTGTAAGAGAAGACACTTAATCTAAAGAATAAGGGATTGTTAACTTTTACTGTATAGCATATGCAATACTAGAATTTATTAGCCTATTGTTCAATACAGTAACTGATGTGCTGTTTAAGAGGCTTTTTTCTTAAATCCATGAGATAAAAGAAGTTTCCAAACTTCCTCCCTCAGTTTTCCTGGTTGTAACATATGAATGTGGCAATACTAAATGAAATTGCAGTAAATTAAACACCAGTATACACACATAGTACACAGGGGGAACATGACTCATGCGTGTCCTTGAAAAGATTTGAGTTTTCCCTGGATCAATAATGGATTGATTTTTAGTTCAGCTACAGTAATGTAACTGCATAGAGTGGACACTGCACTTCTGCATTTGAGAGCATGCAGGAGAGCTGATCACGGTGGCACTTCTCATGCTGTCTATAACAAATAACAAGTGGTTAACAAACCACTGTTGTGTGGATATCCAAAGCTGTCCCCAGCAAAATAACCTGCTTGAAGGATTAACACAATCCCTTTAGTTTCTACATAGCTCAAGCAGGCTAGACATCATGCACTGTCAGGTCTGGCTGCTGCTGTGGGGAGCTCACTGCTGCATGTGTAGTGGCGGGGGGCAACAAACAGAAGGAAAAATGACATGAAGGAAAAAAGGTGGTGTTACCACCAAGAGAATTCAACAGAGAGCTGTGCATTCATTACTTGCTTGTATATAATAATAATACTTTCTACTACTGACATGTATATAACAGTCAGCAGTAGAAAGTATTGCCAACCTGTATGTCATCCAACGGGATTTTTTTTGTATTTTTGCATTTGCATCCAGTTTCTTTTTGAAGCTGAGTATGGAGTGTTACATTTAGCCCGCAGCTGTTTTCAGTGCACAGGGAGGGAAGAATCCTTTTCTTTACCTTTCTGCCTTTTGAGGGAAAAGCAATCATTCTTTACACAAAATCTGCATCAGTGGCAGCTTTTAAAGACTTCCCTTCTTGATGTCCGAGTCTAGTTTTTAAAAATTCTGAATTGCCAGCTTTTTCTCTATAAAAGCTTCTTATCCCTCAATTGCAAGAACTTCAAATATTTTGATGACAGCATCCAAGGAGCCCCAACTGAAATAATTTGAGCTGGTTATAACTTCTCTTGGCAAGTAGGATGATTAAGAACAGAATCCTATGGTGATGGAGATCATTATGTAGAAGACTGCCTCTGCTGTGGATCTCTACACATCTTCAGGCATGTTCACCACTTTCCATATGTCTCTGCCTTGCAGTGGGCATACACTGCCACTGTGCAGATCCATCTGCAGGAGCAGCCTGTTCCTCTGTGCTTTCTTGACACTGGACCTTGGCTCTGCCAAGAGGCAACCTGTGCTTTGCAGCAGTGCACACAAGTGGCTGATACTTGTCTCATATTGCTTCATGTTGCTCTGCAAAGCCAAACTGGCTACTTCACCCATTTCAGTGCCTGACACTAATACATCCCTCCTCCATGCCTGCAGTGTAATAGAGTAGTAGAGTTCATTTATGCTTTGTTAAGTCTGCACAACAGGCAGTGAGATGCATTTTAATAGTTTTCATCTGGATATGTGCAGCACAGAGGCCCAGTGTATTGATTTTTCTGTTTATTCTCCCATCTCTGAATGAATAAATATTTTTTGCTCAGCAGTTGTAGGCTCATAACCTCAGGCTCACCAGTATTTGCCTTCATTGTTGACCCTTCCAACTTCCACTCACCTGTTTCATATTTTGGGGGCCTCCCTTTACATGGTACTCAGAGATATCAAATTAAGATGGGGCTGTTCAGCCTGGGGAAGATAAGGCTGCATGGAGGCCTCATAGCAGCCTTCCAGTATCTGAAGGGAGCCTATAGGGATGCTGAGGATGAACCATTCACGAGGGACTGTAGTGATAGGAAAAGGGGTAACAGGTTCAAACTTAAACAAAGGAAGTTTAAAGGAAGAAGTTCTTTACTGTAAGGGTGGTGAGGCACGTGAATGGGTTGCCCAAGGAAGTTGTGAATGCTCCATCTCTGGTGGTGTTCAAGGACAGGTTGGACAGAGCCTTGGATGGCATGGTTTAGTATGAGGTGTCCTTGCCCATGGCACGGGGACTGGAACTAGGTGTTCTTAAGGTCCTTTCCTACCCTAACTATTCTATGATTCCATGATTCTAAGATACAGATTGATATCAGCTCCCTGTTTGCTAGGATTTGAAAGGAGAAAGCCATCGCAGGGACAAGGGCCCATGACAGTCAGAAAGGTGATCCCTGTGGCTGCAGGTGTATGGAATGCAATGTCTGAGTGTGTTTGGGAATGTGGACCCTGGTATCTGTGTAAATGATCTGCTGCAATACCAGTACCAGAGTCTATGGCATTTCTGGCCACCCATGCCAAACTTCTGCTGGAATAAACAGAGGCTATATAGATCAGTAGATCTGAGCAAGGAATTTTTTATTGAGAGTTTCTGGAGCCAGCTTTTGGGTGCAGACCTGCACACATTAGAAGACAGCAGGCCCTGAGCTGACATAAAACAATTTCAAGTGGCACTGAAATACTGTGATCCTTCTGCATCTTATCATCCTTCCAGTGGCTCAACATTGCATGCATGCACTTGCAGTGAGTATGAAACAAGCACAGTGGGCTCATAGCAACCTATTTTTCTCCTTTTTAACATAGCGTAAACACTGTGTGCCTAAAGAAATACAAACTCCTTTCTAACAACTGGCTTAGTCTCAAAATGCTGTTTGTATGGATATCCATTTAGCAACCATGTTTTCACCTGGCTCAGAAGGAAGGCTGCATTTCCCCTACAAGTGGAATCAAGATGGCAGCTATATAAACCTCATGAAAGTTTTACTTAGCAGGCTATCCTGATCACAGGAAATGTTTTTTAAGGGGATAAAAACATGTCTTCAGGCTTTTTGACCTCAAGCTGATAGGTTAGGCTGGGAATACATGATGGTCTCCAGCTGGCTCCAAGAACCCCTGCAAACCTCCAGCATGCTTCTTGCAAGCTTTGCTTTAAACCTGGAGGAAAACGAGCACCTGCAGCCTTTGGGGGCTTATTTTTTAACAGCTGTTGCTTGCTGGGCTTCTCTCTCTTTCAACTTGCAAGTGCTCCTTTCTTTTCCTTGCCCTCCCTTTTCGTGTCCTCTGTGATTTAAAGGAATTGGTCATGAGAAAAGTTGGTTGCTGACTTCATCAGCATTCTTGATAGCCCCCTCTCTGTGGCAGTGTGTGGGAAAAACCCTCATGAAGCCCTTTAGCCTTCTCACAAGGTAAAAAGCACCAAGTCTCATCTTTATTTTCCTCCACCCTACACATGCCATGGTGTCATTGGTGCAAAGGTGGCCCACGAGCAAAACCTCCTTCCTTTTCCCCCCCTTTGCTGGCAGCTCCAGGCACAGATATCCCTAGGCACAGATGTGGTAGTGCTGTCACAGGGGAAATCTCTGCGCTGGCAGAAGTTGGTTCAGCAGTGGCTTTCCTTGCCAAGCCCCCAAGCGTGCCAGTTACTAGTGGAAGCTAGGATTTGATTTGATTTTCCTCTCTTTCTGCCAACTCAACATATGAGATGATAGTACTTTTTGTGATATTTCAGTAGTTAACAAACATTATGTGCATGCTGTAAGAAAAATCCTACGCTGAAGCATGATAGTGTATAACGTATGCTTTCCTTTACAGCACCTTTTAAATGACTTTTTTAAGCAGCCTGTGGAATGGAGAGTGACAGAGGAAGACAGGACAAGCTGAGAAAAGAAGCAACAGAGAAGGAAATCTTGGAGTTTGTGGCTATCAGACAAAAAGGCAAAAAGGTAGGATTGCATTTATGTGGTTGTTACTCTTTCATCCATCCTCAATGGCAGTAAGGTAGGCACTGGCTCAGTTTGTCCCAGTGTCCATATACTATCTTGAACCCTCATTTTCTAAAGGTAGAAGGAAACATGAGAAAGCTACAGAAGACCATGGGTATGGGAAAGTGATTATGGCTGGCTTTAGCAGGCTTGTACTCCACATGGTTTGGCTCTAGGCATGCTAGCAAGGGCCTGTACCACTCTGCATGTGAGTTGGCAAGCCCTTCTTTCCACTGCAAAGGGTCACTGCCTCTCGGGGACAAGCCAAATTTTACTATCACCTCACATGCAAATACATGAAATAGAGCGAACCCTGCATTTATTGGCTGAAGCAGCTACCTGCTTAGTGTTTAAAACTGTGGTTTCATTTCCATAATGATATATGGCAGCATCATAACCTTTAACAGCCCATGAATCAGAAGGTTTCAGTTTTCCCCCTCCTGCCATAAGCGTTGTGATTCTTGCCGTGTACTTTAGTTCTTTGTGGTTAGCCAAAGCTTGCTTGCACATTTTTCCGGTTTAGAAACGACCATCATTTCCTGTGCAGTTTAACAACAGAGGAATGCCAGCCAAGGCAGGCAGCCTTTCCACGCAGCTCCTTGCCCCTATGCACCAAGGGTGCTCTCAGTAAACGGGGCCGCTGCCTCTCTTTTTATTGAAGCAGACTGCAATGAGACTCCACTTTGTGCCTTTCTCCTGGCTGAGTGAGGGATGGGGAGGCTGGAGGGCAAAGCTGGCCTGAAAATGTCAAAAACTAAACCAAATCTCACACAACCAAAGAGAACCCCATGACTTGTATATACTTCTGTGGAAATTTTCCTATTATTGTTATTATTTCAGCTTGTAGTTGGCCATGGGAACGTCTCCAAAGAAATCAGTGCTTTGGGAAACCTTTTGTTTTCCACAAAGGCTGTTATTCAAAAGCAATTAACATAAAAACATTTAAAATTGTCTAACTTCAGAGACAGAAGAATAGAGGAAGGAAATATGAATGTGTGTGTGTGTGCACGCATAAGGAAATACAGCAGTCTGGGGTAATGGAAGAGGCAAAAGGGGGACACCAGAGGCTCAGGTCAATGTGTGGATGGACACAGTTATGAGGGAGAGTCGGGATAGGGAGATCACACACATGGGAGATCCAGGAGCAGGGAGTCCTACCTTGGAAGGTAGGACACACCAAGGAGAGGTGTGGGGCCTGGGACAGCTGGCCCACCAGGACTGAGGGTGGAGATGCCCAAAGCATCTCTCTCTTCTTCAGCAAGGTATGAAGTTTGTGTTGTGTGTTTGGCAGCTCTGCTGTGATGAGGTGCAGCTGTGGTTCCAAGACCATAATTGTGTTCTGACAGCCCAGGGCAATGCTCCTGAATTGTCTTGCTTCCCACATTAATGCTGGGCGAGGGTAGAGGCAGCTACAGTGCTATGGTTTTACATGGATACGGTGAAAGTTTTCTCCACCATTTCTCCAGTGGGTTTTGAACCATCTGGCTGAGTCCACTCTTGCTTCAGAGGGCAAAGGGTCACTAGATACTAAGGCTCTATCTAGTTGTGTGTAAATGGAGGTTGACCAGAGGGAGTTTTCAGCTGCCCTGAGGCAGATCTCTCTGCCCTTCTCAGAAAAGCACAGCTCTTTTAAAGTCTGAACTGCACCATATGCAGCCTGCTTTATTTTGCAAGAGGAATGCAACAGCTATAAATTCACAGATTATCTCTTTAGGTCTTTTGACCTTTCTTTCTGTCTTTCCCAGTTTTTTCTCATTTCTTACCCTGCTTATGTTCAGACACATCACTCTGAGCCAGCCAGAAACGTGGAATAGAGCTCATCCCTCCTCAGGAAGGACGTAGGTGACTTGGGAGGCAGCCACAGGTAATGTTAGAGGCAGGAGACCTGTGGAAAGGAGAAACAGCAGTAAATACTGTGAAAGCTTAGATCACCAGGGATGGGAAAGGTGAGCTGGAGTTGCTGGAGTGGACGGGAGAGATGCAGAAGTTGACTAAATATCCCAAGACAGACAGGATTCCTGAGATCAGCAATGCTTGGAAGAACTTACCCATGTCCCAGAGGCAGGTTTGAAAGAGAAATCCACAAAGACCTGTGCGTATACAAAAGTCTGAAATGTGAAAGCTTATTCTAACTTAGAAAGTGGTCTCATACACTGAAAAACCCAGAGAAATGGGGCAAGAGCATGGCATAAAAAGGCAAAAGGTGCATGAACAGCAGGGTTGGCAGAGCTGAACGTATTCTGTAAAGGCTTGGGGAGCATGGTGGCCAGTGGCGTGAGAGGAGGTGTCTGGGACTGTCCTACTGCAGAAGGAGGCTGTTCTGGGGCAGTGTTTCTAATTGGTGATTTCCTGGCAAGCCTTCTCTTTCATTCTAAGTGCAGCATACACTTATAACAGTTCATCAGTAGCCACTATCACAGGGTCCCCCCACCTCCATCCTTCTGCCTTGTTTTGAGATCAAAATTAATTGAAACAAGATGTGGCTGACAGGATGAGATTCTATAAATAGGTGCTAAAATGTCATCTTAAGGGGAATGTATGTGACCCAGTTCAAATCCAACATGAAGAAAAAAAGTGCTAAACACATAGCCCCATTACAGAGAGGAAGGTCTCCTTGTAAATTGCTTTATTCTTTGGCAGATATTTATTTAGGCTGGTTCAAGCAAATGATAACATATTTTCTGCGCTGGTGCCCAGTAAATGTGTTTTGCTAACAGTTTCCATTCATATCACACTTTGTATTGTCACCGAATTTGTGGCACAGATAATGTGCACTCTTACTGGTTTCTTCTTCATTCACAATTTTTAAAGAGTTTAATCCATGTATTCTATTACCTGGTATGTAAAAGAGATTTTTTGGGGGGTTTTAACCAAATCCTCATTAAAAATGTGTAACTTTTCATGATATAATATTCTAGTGCAACCGTACCTTTTATCTGAGAAACCCTTTAGAACGTTGTAGAGGTTGTGATGGAAGGTTTGAAACCCACATAGGGTGTTTAAATTTCCACTTGCATTTACGTAACACAGTACTGAAGTCACCTGAGCCCTCCTTGAAGATTACCTGTATAAGTAGCAGAGGCAGACAGGATTTAGCATTTCTTATTCAATCTCTTTCCAACACATGAAGTGCTCTCAAACATCTGGTTATGTAAGTGGAGGTTTGGAGAGGTTATGTATTTCAGTATTTGTCTCTCTGCACTGCATATTCTCTTCTTTGTTTCTTGTTTGCTTTGCTTTCTGAGAGTTTGCATGTATTATCCTTACTGCTGAAGTTCTGCAGCAGCTTTGCAGAGGCTTTATACTAGAGGTGTAAATCCGCTGTAAAAAATATAAAGCTAAGTGTGGCTAAAATAAGAGCCCAATATAATTTTTTAAGTAAGCTGCTGCAAGCTTAAATAAGTGAAACATAGACTTTTAAACATTATCCATACTCACTGCGCTTGACACCATATTACTGTAGTAAGCTCTGAAAGTAAACAAGCATTTAAAGACCAGTCATAACAATAATGTCTTTCTAGGTGTTCTGTTAAAATGAATCCTCCTTATCTGTTCCTTGAAGTTAAAGAAAATTTTACACCATACAGCAGCACTAGCTGCTTATGTACATGCTGCAGACCTTTTCAGGTATTTTGAAACCTCTATCTTTATGAAAGCCAAGTACTTGTATTCCACCAAAGTTAAGAAACAACACATTCAATGGTCATAAATGTAGAGTGAAGGTCTTAACATTCAAAATATATGTGCCTTTTTTCTTTCTAAGTGGTGGATTTAGATATAACATACTCAATGGAAGCTGTGAATGTAAACATCCTAGGCAGTCTCTAGCATGAAAAGTCACACAGCTTGTATTACAAAATGAAATATAAAGTTACCTCAAGCTGCAGACAGCAAGCAGTTTGTTTTGATAAGGTTTTTGGGACAGGCTGACGTTTTCGTTCATTGATGTTGCTATTGCTTGAATTTCAGCATTAATCTTGCTATCTAATAGATGCACCTTAAAATGTGTTTTAAAACTTGTTAGCCTGAGTACCAATGTGTACAAAAGCAAGATAAGGTTGCGGTGGTGAAGGAGAAAAAGAGAGAGGTTCTCTACCTAAAAGCATGTGATAGGTGTCCTCCCCCTCAAGCATTCAACACGTGTTCTTTAGCAGCAAAACATCAAGGATAGAAACCTCAGGAGACAAGGGGCACAGGCCCTTCTCATCAGTTTGGGGATGTCTCTCTGGACACAGCATCAAAGGGTCTCAATTCCTCCCATCTCCTCATGGTTCTATGTGGCAGCCAAAAGGGAGCAATAGAGGAGGACTTTTAGCTATCTGAGGCCTGAAGTTCCCAGGAACCTAGAAGACCTACAGACTACTGGATGATCTTGTGCCCTTTACACACCTGTACTTCCACTAAATATGTAAAATAATATGAGGTATGTGCTGTACGAAAGAAAGTGTCTCTGTGAACTTTCAAGTTGGCATTTAGGTTTGAAAGCGGTAAACTGAGCCAAACTGAGACCTGTCTGCACCTTTTGCGATAGAAAAATCAAAGTGTACATGTACAAGGCAGGACTTGGAGTAGTTGTCCTGAGTAAAATACCATCCAGACAGGTATATAAGAAAGTGAAAAAAAAAGTAGATATTTCAAAGTCTGGACTGCACATGTACAGCCTTATATGTGGTACTTTCTTCCGCAAGAGGAGAGAAGATTGCTGAATTTTCTAATTTTGCCTCTCTCCCTATACCGCATTTTAATGCCTTTTTGATCATTTCCAGATAGTCCTGGCCTCTTTAAGAATCTGGTTAGGGAATAGAAACCATATTGTTTAACATGGGTGACCAATCACACAGCGTATTTGAATCCTGAACAAAAATGCTTGGAGGTATTGGTACAATTAGCAACCCATAGGCAAAAATTGCTTTTATTGAACCTACTCATGACATGGTTATAAGAAAAGGCTGTAGAAAATGTTATCCATTTGTGGTCAGAAGAAGTACCAAGTACACAGATTACTCTTGCTGAATACTTCAGTTCCTGTACTTTGCAGTGAATTTGCTTTATCTCCAGAAGAGCATTGCAAATGAAACCTTTAGCAAACAAACCAGGCATTACTGGGCTTTCTGTCCCTTACACCACAGCCCTGTTTCCAGTCCTAGATTCAAAATGCCTACCAAGAAATATATTCTCTTCAGACAGCAGAAAATGTAAACACCTCCTAACAGCAGAAGCCATTTTAGCAGATGAGCTATTTGGGATGAAACCACCATGAGACAACTGAAGTTCCAGCAAGATCTGGCTTGGGGATCACATGGGAAGTCTTTCCACTGACAGATCAGTGATGAAAAAGAGAGAGCAGGTGAGGACGACACAAGCTCCAAGTTGTGAGTCACCATTTTTGATGGCCAAAGAGTCTGCAGACAGAAAGGGGAGGGAAACAACCCCTGCAGCCTCACCTACCATACTTCCCATTAGGAAGAACTGCACTTTTTGTTTTCCTCTCTGAGATAAGCTTTTTCATCAGAGCATCTCCCTCCTGCATCCTAATCAAACAATGTTGTCACCGCAGAGTCAGTGTTCAGGGTGATGTGATATCCTGGCCTGAATCTTTTGCCTCAGTCCTGGTGGTAGAGGTCTCCATCTAATTTTATTCAGGATAAAATGATAAAAAGCAACAAAACATGTAGACTGTCCAAAAGAAGAAGAAGGGATCCCTATCACTGAGAGAGAGCTTGACTTTCGGATTTTCTTTTTCGCTCAAATACATTAAAAACGTTGACCCTTTTTCCCACTGGAAGAAAAAACTACCAGGTAAAAGATGGCAGCAAACACATTAAGTGTTACATAGAAAATCACAGGATCATAGAATAGTTTGGTTTGGAAGGGACTTTCAAAGATCATCTGGTCCAACACTCCTGCAGTGAGCAGGGACGTTTTCAACTAGATCAGGCTGCCCAGAACCACATCCAGCCTGGTCTTGAGTGTTCCCAGGGATGGTGCCTCCACCACCTCTCTGGGCAACAAGAGAAGAAAAAAAATAGCTGAGAAAGAGGAATTTAACATCAAAAGTGCGTGCATCCTGAGACTTCCCTCATCCTAGCAAGTACATCGTTCAGCCACTTACTTCAAAAGCAACTTCCTACCACAGAGGATGGATACCCATCCAGCTCTGCACCAGACCAAACGTCCCACAATTGAAGTTGGCTGGGATGGGATTTTGGACAAGTATGCAGTGGAAATGCATATCAGCCACAAACTAGCTTCCAAGTTTGGTTTGTAATTTTTCCCAAATGCAGTACAGAAATGAGATCTTGCATCTCCCTGTTACTGGGGCCTGGGCTGATTTATCAAGAAACACTAGGGAGCTGCACAAGTACGCATGCAATCAACTTTATTATAGTTTAATTCCCCTGCGGGCCTGGCTTTTCACCCTGCTTCCTGGTCCCTAGAGAAACAACCAAGGACAGTAGGGCCCTTTGCAGCGGGCTTGACTCTATGTCACAATAGATGGAGACACCTGTGTCTGTGTAACCATGACTGTGTCCAAGTCAAACAGCTCACTTCCTGGAGTCCCCAGCCAGAGGGGAATGTTGCTGTGCATCACAGCTTAGAGCGGAAAGCAGATAGCACTGCAGAGACCACATACTGTGACTGGCTTAGATGTAGGCATTGCTCCTGTGAGCTAATGGCAGCAGATGGTTCACTCCTGTACTTGATGGCAGGAGGCACGGAAGAAGGGGGAGGGTAGCAGTTTTTCTTCGGAAACCTATCTGTCTGGCTGATATCAAGCCCAGCACCTGCGTGCTCTGGAAAGTTCAGATAGACGTGTTACACCACTGATTCAGCCCCTGGGCTCCCCAGCTGCTGGACTTAGGGTGGGCTTAGAGGTCAATCCTGAGCAAGCCTATTGCAGAAGTTAGTTATTTTCTCAGCTCTTCCCCACACTCTGCTAAGGCACCAAACCTCTGGTTCTTTTCTCAGAAACTAAACTAAAGCTTTGCTCCACTAAAACTTGGCCACCATGGAAAAAGGTCTAAAAATAAAATGGTTAATATAATAAATGGATTTGCTCTACAAAAATAAGTTGCAGATTGGATGACAGCCACATTTCTTTGGTTTTTTTTTTTCTGTATTTCTCACTCCTAGCAGCACACACACATTTCTTCTGTGGTGTGGTTCCTATCATTACAGTTTTAGGCAACCTTCATCATGAAGCACTGTGGTGATGAGCTGCCTGGGACAGGAGCTGGCCTTTGCATTCCCCTATGTGGAGTGCAAGGGAAGAGGGATGACATGCCTCTCTACTTGTCTAAGTCAACATATAGGTGGTTATAATAAGGCACCCTGAAGTAGTGTGAAAGTCTTCATCCAAGACCACCACTGTGACATGCATAAAATAGCAGTTTAAATGATCTATATTGGTTCTGTATGGAGGGGAGAAGGTTTTCAGTACTTCTGCCTACCACTGCTTACCCACCTTGGCTCCCTGAAGGGCAACTTGTATTCAAGGTGGGCACATGAATAGAGAAGCCACCTCTTTCCTCCAAAGCTCAGTAGCTGGCTGACTGCTTTTTAGTATAAGTGTCCAGAAAAGCTTTTTAAAGCACTGTCTCTCCAGAGGTTTGTGGTAAGAAAGCAATGGTAATTTGCCTAGTCTAGAAGCAGAAAGATGAAAAAAGAGCAAAACATATTGTGTTCTTTGTTCCAAATAACCTGGAATTAGTGTCCTTTTTGGAGAGAAGTGCCATAAATGGCTTTAATGGGACTTTTTTTTGCTTTTGCTTATGGAGAAATGCAGTACTGCTGCCACAGTACCAGTGCACTGTACAGCACAATCAAGTATTTTCACTTTTAATGAGCAGTGACTCTAATTACTGTAGATAATGCACTGGGTGTGCACCCATATTTTACTGCATTTTCCAAAGGGGATTGTGTCATATCAGTTTCTTGAAAAAGTTTAGGACAGCTGCCTGTGTCATGGAAAAATAAGTCTTGGTTAACAGAGGATGTAGGAAGCCAAAGTAAATATTAGAAATGTGTACAGCAGTTAAGGTGGTGTAGATTAGTACATATGGAGGAATGTGTAAATCTGAGCACTTGACATGATTCATTTTTCATTGAAAAGGAAGTCATTGTGTTACTACATTTTTATTCGGAGGTCCCTGTTGACGGGGTTTGAGCTATTTCAATGTCCCACTCAACTCAAAATCTCGAATATCATGAAGAGTTAGGCCTGCTTTCAGATCTTTTCTGACTTGCAAATATGGAAGGACAAGCAATGGGAGAGGAAAAGTGAAATGTTCAAAGGTGTGCCTGTCCAGCATAAAGTGCTGGTGTGCGCACATGGCATCTCTTGGTTTGACCTCTGTTTAAAAAAAACCCAGTGAACCATGTGAAAGGTAGAGGTGATGGTAGCTGGGTAATGGGACCATCTAAAGGCAGGAGGAGTGTTTTGCGAATCTTTGAGTCTTGCTGCAGAGCTGCTCTTACCCCTTTTTGTGTTACTGGCACAGAGAGCTGCAATAAACACATTGCAGAGAAAAAAAAAACAGGTGAAAAACTGCAGTTATTTAAATCAGGAGCTAAGACACCTCTAGTTAACTCGGTTATGCAGAAAGCATAACCATATTTTTACCTTGTCATTTAAAGACAAATATTTAGCAGCACAAACCTCATAATTATGTGTATTAAACATAAAGTTT
>JASSUY010007842.1:0-61903 GCA_032466535.1 Forpus xanthops
TGAGCCACTTCAATCTTAGCAGCTTTATCCACTTGTTGGTTGTTCTGGTGTTCCTCAGTGGCCCCACTCTTGGGTACATGAGCATCTATGTGGCGTACCTTGACCACCAGGTTTTGCACCTGGGCAGCAGTATCTTGCCATAGTGCAGCAGCCTAGATGGGTTTACATCTGCACTGCCAGTTGCTCTGCTTCCATTGCTGCAATCACCCCCACAGGGCATTTGCCACCATCCATGAGTCATTATAAAGTACTGGCCAGTTTTCTCATTCAGTAATATCCAAGGCCAGCTGGATGGCTTTCACCTCGGCAAGCTGACTTGATTCACCCTCTCTTTCAGCAGTTTCTGCAACTTCTTGTTGAGGACTCCATACAGCTACCTTCCATCTACAATGCTTTCCCACAATGCGACAGGACCCATCAGTAAACAAAGCATATTGCTTTTCACTTTCTGACAGTTCATTATATGATGGAGCCTCTTCAGCACGCATCACCTCCTCCTCCTCTGGTGACATTCCAAAATCTTTGCCCTCTGGCCAGTCCATGATGACTTCTAGAATTCCTGGACGACTGGGATTTCCTGTTCGAGCTCGTTGTGTAATTAGTGCAGCCCACTTACTCCATGTAGTATCAGTTGCATGATGTGTAGAGGAGACTCTGCCTTTGAACATCCAGCCCATCACAGGCAACCGGGATGCTAGGAGGAGCTGTGCCTCAGTGCCAGCCACTTCCAAAGCAGCTCGAACCCCTTCATAGGCTGCCAGTATCTCTTTTTCAGTTGGGTATAGTTGGCCTCAGATCCTCTGTATCCTCGACTCCAAAAGCCAAGGGGTCAACCTCGAGTCCCCCTGAAGCTTTCTGCCAGAGTCTCCAAATAGGACCATTCTCCCTGGCTGCGGTCTAGAGCACATTTTTAACATCTGGCCTGGTCTGGACTGGTCGGATCTCTGGGAAGCAGAAAAATGACTGCTGCTGCTGAACCCAGGACAGAAGATTAAAGAATTAATATTTATATAACATTATGGAGATATAAAGGAATAGCTAAATATTAATTATTATCGGAATTTGTTTATTCACTCATTCAGAAGGTGCAGTGAATTCAGAAATATATATCTCAAATATACACTTATTACTGGCTAATTTATGTATTTACAAAGGACAGATTGAAAATGCCAAACACTCCTAATAGCAAATAAAAATTAAAAGCCCAATATTTCTAAGAGTAGTTATTTTTATTTATAATTTTAGGATACAAAAATTGCAGAAAGTAAAAACATTATTGACTTCTATGTGTATTTTATTATTGCTTCTGTGGATGTATTTTTCATTTTAACTATGTTTTCAGTAAATAATATAAAACATAGCTCTAGAATTTTTTAAATTTTGACGTATGGTTACAGAGAAGCATTTTTTCCTGAAGATTTTTAAGCAAATATCTCAACAATTAGATCATTGAAGAAGCAGAAAGAATCACCTACAGGCTTTCTGAGTTTGCCTGTTTGTTTTTTCTTATTTGTCTCTACTTCCTTTACCTAGAAAAAGAGAAAGAAATATTTTTTTCAATACTTTTATTGATTTGTTTCTTTTTTAGAAATAAGTGAGTGAGACTTGCTCTGTTTCTTTATAACAGTGATGGCAGGAGATATGTATGTTTGCTCTGAAATCTTTAGAGCTAGTTTTACCTTCTACATATAGTTTTAAAATAAGTTTCTGGACAATGTTTCAATCATTTTTTTTTTCTTTTTGATTAATTCACCACAGTTTTAAATACATACCATATCTTCAAAAAATTATCAAAAGAAAATTCTTGCAGCAGCCAGCAGTGTTTCATGTAAGGGGTGAGAAGGGCCACACATCAGAAACCATATGTGAAGTCTGCTTTTATCCATTAGCTAGAATTGTCTGAACCTCTGAAAGTTTCCTGAAAAGGGAGAAGTTTTCAGATTGGAGGCTGATTCAGGACTGACAGCAAATCTTTACCGAATACATTGTGATTTGAGGAATCCACACTCATGTCGGAATTATCCCGTACTTCTGCCTAATCTCTAAATCCTCCTCTTGCTGAGAAAGCTACATCACTTTCATAGATACAGAATTCCTCAAAATAGCAGGAAAATAGGTTTCTTTCCCCTAGACATTGATTGCAAACCTCTATGCATCCATTTAGAAAAAAATAAGAAAAAAGTTACAATTTCTTTCAGTTTTTTTTTATAAAAATAAAATAATTTTAATAATATATAATTGATCTATAATTATTACTTGTTAATATAAATATTTATAGATAAAGAGAGTATATTATGCATTATTTATATATAAATGTACTTAACATTCAGTTTGAAGTGTGTAATGAAATCTTAAATTGAAATTTGCAATGTTGCAAAATTAATTATAATACAGAGCTACTTTAGATGGGAACACTACGGTTTTTATAGTATGCTGATATTAGTTGGTGGTTTCTAATGAATTCTCAAGTAAAAATATTCTAAAAAAAGGACAAAAAATTGTCAGAAGTGGTGAGAAAGTATGACATACAATGTTAAAAAATTAATATTTCTTAAGTCATGGTCTTCAAAACTTTTGCCTTTCCTAACTCAGATAAACAGTATCTCTACACTGGTACCTTATGGTTAACTTACATATTTATTAAACATATTTTTCTCATCGTCCTGCCTTCTTGGAAAATTATATTCTTGCTATTAACAACCATCTTTTTTCATATTAGCAACCATAGTTTTGTATGCTTGGTTGGTATGCTCTCAGTGCTAAAGCAAGCAAAAGGCTGCTTGCTTTACCACTGATTCCAAAATTGAATCCAAGTTCTTTGGTAATTTGATAATCAGAGTACACACGATATTCCAGGAGTTGAAGGAATTGTAAAATTTTCTCATTCCATATACACACTTCACAGTCACAATGTCTCTATGTCATTGGTAACTTTCCAAGCAAAAGAGAAAGGCAAAAAAAAAAAAGAAAATCCAGTCTGGATTATAAAATTATGTGTAAAATTCAACTGAATGAAAAAAAAATTGCTAACAAATATTTAGAAAAAACAGGCAATGCTATGTGGTTGGAAAAAACAGTTATCAAGTCTTTGATTGGTAATGTGCATCAGAAAAGAAAGGGCAGAACCACAGATGGACACAGGGAACAGCAGAAAAATTCAGCATATTCTTGATGCATTTTTTATATTTATGTTCTCTTCAGATTGTATATCTTTTCTAAAAAAAAAAAAATAGGCAATGCAATGCATACATAAACTCATCTGGTTTTGCATTCTGCAACAGCAGGAAACCGTTACTCTGCTACTGTACATATTTCAAGACTTAGAATCATAAAATAGTTAGGGTTGGAAAAGACCTTAAGATCATCTAGTTCCAACCCCCCTGCCTTCCCCTAGCTCTTGGCTTTTTGTTGTATCTCCTCAGGCTATGTTTGCCAATGAAATTAGTATAAAATGGTAATCTCTGAACTACACATTTTATTTTCATGCAAGTGCAAAGTCTGAAACACTTGTGTGTTTACTTTGTGTTTCCTTCGTTTAACTTGCATATTATGAGTTGATTAAGCATACTTTTTGTAGTTTTCTAAAGCGCAGAAAAGAAAGATGGAATGATTTCACACAGAATAAAGATACCAGAAAGATAAATAGAACCAACAACCCACCTTTCCTCATGGAGGCCTTGAATCAGCCCTTTCCAATTTCTAAAAGGCTTGACTCTCTTATTTCAAAGACTTTCTTAACAGCCTGCCTATTCGAAAGCTAATAAATCATGATAAAGTTAGTATGACTTAAGTCTTTACTAAGCCATTGTAAATAAATTAGGAACTCTTTTTTTAATGAGTTAACAAGCTTTCTATTATTTTAATTTTATTCTATTTTATTTGACTTATTTCATTTAATTTTATTTAATTTTTCCTTTCTTTTTCTCCCCTCACTTTTCCCCCCTCCCCTCCTCTCCCCTTCCCTTCCTTCCTCTCTCCTCCTCTTTCCTCCCTTCTTCCATCTCCTCTCTTCCCCTCTTCTCTTCCCCCTCTCCTCTTCCCCTCACCCTTTTCCTTTATTGTTTTTATTTTATCTTTTTTTTTATTATGTTTTCAAATATTGGAACACCATTCCATTTGCTACAATGTCATTGAAGCCTGCTCCATTGGTCACTGAAGTCATTACACACAGACCTGGCATTTAGCTGCGCAAAACCTGGTAGTGGAGCAAAGTAAGCTAATAAATTAGAGAAAACATGATTCCAGTGCTGTGATGGTTTCTCACTAGTTAGTTATCAATAGAGGTGCAAATTCTAGTGCTGCTAAAAGTGATGTACTTTGGAAAGGCTTTTCTTAAGAACTTAAAAAAATTAATTTGGTGTGAGCTTTAGAGCCTTTTGCAGGAGATGTTATCTTGCTCAGTAGAAGATGAGATCAAAATTGAACTAATAAATAAATATTTTTCATGGCTCTATGTGGTTGCAGAACACTATTTGTAAATATCAGAATAAAAATATCTCCTCATTGGTTTTCATGCATAATACTAACCCCAATGAAGATCAAAGTCATTACTGGTTTTGTGGATTTCCACATATTTTATTTATCTGGTGGCAATGAGAGCAGAGTGAAGTTCTTTGCAGTCTTTCCATACAGATGTCTGTACTTGTAGGAGCAACAGAAAATATTTTCAGAAGTGCCTCATGGCATGTGTATACGTTCATTTAGACTTAGCAAAACCAAGTCCCGTTTAATTATTCTTCACTCAGTGCTTATTCTTTTCATCTCTACTGATAGGATACACTCTTCACCTCTCTGATTTTCCTATTTGTTCTCTCTTTTTCTTTTGTAGTTAAACCATCTTTTTCTTAAAGGATAATGGCAGAACTGCATGCAGGATTCCAGCTCAGGTCCCTTTCTTTCTGTTCTGCAAACATTTTCCCAGATAATACTAGGTCTTTTCCACTTTGCCTCACACTAGCAGTCTTACTCATTCTGTTGTTGAATAGTGCACTGGGTCTTTAGGTCTTTAGAAACTGGTGATTTCTCAGCTTATAGAATAAATAGCTTTCACTTTTGTGTATCCAGCACCTTTCATTTTGTGTTGTTGAGTTCATACCATTTCTATTATTCCAGTTCCAGAGGTGATCAATGCTTCCTGTACCCAACCTCCTCTGCATTTATGATGACTCATAACTTTTTGTCAGACTTTTCCTGCAAACATCACAGATGAAGCACTGTATTTACCACCACCCCCCCCCATTGTCAGTTCTTCACCTACTTTAGAAAATTAATGGTTAAATGTATTGTTGCATTAAATGCTTTAGTGAAACCTGAAGTATTAAATCTAAACCTAAAGATCTAAAGTCTAGGAAATTAAACACAGTTCTCCATATGGACTAGTAAGTGTACTTCTAACCAACGCTATCCTGAAATCTAAAGACACATGGTCTATTTTATTTATGGAGAAAACAATTGCAAAGAAAGGCTCTGTATAAAGTCTGGCCTATTATACTTCTTATGAGTACATATTTCAGTTTATTCTGTCTTCTTTTTTCATCCCATATGTGTATGCAATCTTTCTTTCAGAATTTGAGGCTTTGATGACAGCTGTATGGTTTTTTGTTTGATTGTCAAAAATGTAATTTTTGTCAACAAAACACAGACACTATATTATGTAGTCCTGTAAATGCAATTGCCAATAACAAGCCTCTTAGAATGAGAGGTTTATTCTGTGGCTTTAAATAACTTCTTCCTATGGATTGTCTCTTTTCTGAAATTCTGAAAGTGATGGAAACTTTACCAGTGTTTAATTGGAAACTGTGAAAATTGCTTACATTCAACAATCATGCAATGAAGGAAGACAGCTAAGGAAGTCCACATTTTCTTTTTGTAGTTTCAATGAATCAGAACGGCTTACAAAGTCATGAGGGATCATAACTGATTAAACATATTCTGAAAGGAAAATTCCTTGGTTGTTAGATTTTCACTGCCTTTTGTATTTGAACTTTAATATATATATTGGACCAAAGATTAAACTTATTGGCTCTGCATCATGGCAGAAGAAATATTTTCTTTCCTTATAAATTAACTGATGATTGAATGACTAAGATTTTTATTTGTGATATAGTCATCAGGAACATTTTAAAGTAAACTATCTGCAATTTCTAGTGAGTAATGATAAGCTATTTGGGATAAAAGCTGTTACGACACGTAACATTAAAACAGTTTGAAATAGTCATAAGACAAATGAAATGATTACTCAGGTCTGACTGGATAACTCATAGCATATTCATTCTGTGGAAATACCCTGTACGTGCAAAAAATAAGTCCACATCAACAAACTTTAAAAAAGGAATTTGCAATTTGTTTCACTTTATCTTGTGATCTACCATCTCTGATAGTGAATCTGTGGTGCTAAATTTTCTTGTAACAAGACTCTCAAGTCTTTAGAAGAGACTGGGTCACCAGTTGTCTTTCTAAAAAGACTACTCTATTTACAAACACCCCAATGCAGCACTGAGGCAGTGCCGATACAATTCTGGAAGTGATGAGCTGCCATTTGTAGCAGCCTGGCATAGAGGGATATTCTGGGCCACATTATAATACTTCATGAAAAAATGAGTAAATGAATGAATGAATGAATAAATAAAAAAAATCAACAGCCAGATTTCCCACAGGGTACCATTTCAGAAATCTAAGTCAGTGGCCACATTTCCCAAACTACTCAGCATCCAGCAGTTTCTAGAGTGAGCAACAAGAGGTACTTGTTGAAAATCTGCCATCACCTATTCCAGAACTGAATTTTCCCATTTTATCCAGGCTGGAATATCATACATAGCAATGAGCAACGCATGATATTCGAGAACAATGATTGCCACTTCATGGCCATCAAGCATATGTCAGTGTCGTGGTTTAACCTGCCAGAGAGCTACACACTACAGGGATGGCAGGCTGTGGGAAAGAATGGGGGAAAAAAAAAAAAATAAAAATTTGGGGTTGAGATAAAGGTAATTTAGTGAAATAGAAGGGAAAATAAAATAATAATAATTGGAATACACAAAACAAACAACACACAACGTGGTTGCTCACCACTAAGCAGCCAATGCCAATCCAGTTCCCAAATACTGGCACCCAGGTGGCTTTCCCTATAATGTATATACTGAGCATGACGCCATATGGTATGGAATACTCCTCTGGTCAGCTGAGGTCAGCTGTCTTGGCTGTATCCCAGCCGCCTCACTGGCATGTATGAGAAGCTGAAAAATCCTTGACTTACCATAAGCACTGCTCAGCAACAATTAAAACATCCATGTGTTATCAACATTAGTCTCATCCTAAATCCAAAACATAGCAGTGAACCAGCTACTAGAAAGTAAATTAACTCTATCCCAGTTAAAACCAGACCAACCTGGTAATGGGCAGGGAATTTCATAGCCGCTTTTAAGTAATCAACATTCAAAACTTGACACACTCCTGCATCATTATATTTTGCTAAAAAAGTCCAAGCACTTCAGGTAGTGGTGGAGTAACTTCCTACATGGCAGGTTCTGTGAGCAAATCTGTCATCTTAGTGCGTTCTTGGTATGCTTTACACTGTCACAAGGATTTCATGTAAGATGAAAGTGAGAGAGAACCAAGTGATTAGCAAAAGCACCAAGGTACTGTATGCTACTGCACAAGTATTATCTTCCAAAACTAAACAATACTGCAATGTAGTCAATTAACATTTAAATGTTTTCAGGCTTTAAAACAAGAATCTGGGTACCTTTTCTGCCCCACACAACCCTCCAAAATGTAGCATAGTCTCTCCATCTCCTCATAGTAGTAACGGTATTTCATTAGTGAGCAATGCACAAGCCCTAGAGAGCAATATAATACTAGGCTGCTTATAGGTCACTATTACTCATTAGTGACCTATGGCTCTAAACATGGTACAAACAATGAGACTAGATATTCATTCCAGTTTGTTAAAGTTAAATGTGTGTCTGGTGATAGAAAATGCCTGGATCCTGCCAGAATTTAACTTTTCATTTTTGATCTCCACAAAGGAACATAATGTGTTCAGCAATGATTTTTTTCCAGTGCTGAACTTGTTAGATCCTATATTTCCAGCTGCTCATACTGACACCTTTTCAGGGACTTTATGTGAACAATTTAATCATTTCTTTCAGCAGAAAAACTGACTCCATTGGAGTGCAGTGGCCCAGAGGACCAGGAGCAGCTGTTAAAATTCAATCACTGTTGAGTTCATATAAATTGTTATAAAAGTTCTTTCACTGTTTCTGTATTTAAACTTGCTAAAGTACATCCAGTAAATGCATCCAACCTCCACTTTAGATGCTTGCTCGTACTAGGGTTATGAAAGAAGGTCTCTCTATAGCAGTCTTTGTGTTGGTCTTTTATCCTTGGTAATGTTCCAGCCACTCTGAAAATGGCAATTATTAATTCACTGTGAAAAAACCCACCCCTTCTATCCCTATACCAATTCATTTTTTTCCAGTTCCTAACCTGCTGTTTCTGGCAAAAGCCTTTTTGTTAAAATGAAGGCTGACTACTTTTGAGGCAGACTTTGACAAAATTAGGTGCCATATGTGACAAGTTTCAGTTGGTGTTTGTTTAAGCTAGGGGGTAGACCACAATGACTCCATTTGGTAGCTCAGGTCTAGATTGAGAAAAGAGTATTTAGTTGCTTGACTTCTCTCTAGGGACTAATCTCCCCTAGGAGTTTGGCACCTTATACCTCTGTGGACTTGAGCCTTTTCTCCTAAGTTGATAGGATGAAGTGAATCTCCACAGAGCAGGCCAGTGCAGATGCTAACCTCTTTGCATTCATGTGGCTAAAATCGCCAAGCAAGAATGACATGTGCTTAAGAGGCTCCTGACAAATGCAGGCTATTAACCAAAGCTGAAAGTTTATTTCCTTCTGCAGTCTTTCCACGTCTCTAGAAAATGTAGTTACAGTCTGACCATATGGATGTGTTACAAAGCTGTAAGTTAGGTTGTGAATTTATAGGTAGTCTGCTACTTAAGAGAAAGGTTTTCTGTGCGAAGACTTATTCTAGGCAAAATTTGAAGTAGCTTTTGCTTCCCTTGCTGCCGAAGTAAACTACCTGGAATTGCCTGGTATTTACCTGAGGCTAAGAAACACAGCTGGGTGGTTGCTGGAAAGCTGATGATGCACAGTAACTGGTTATTTTACTCAGAATTGCGATATTTATTTATTTGGAATTTTACCAAAATCAACATAAAGCTACTTTTACAGAAAATGTGGTGTCTACACATAGCATTGTGACGAGAATAAAGATCAATTTCTTAGGCACCTACTTGGATTTGGGAAACCCTAATTCCAGCACTCTGTAACCCTGGGAGTGATCTTGGGCATTGCTTTTCTTGAATCCTCAAATGTATTTACACATCACTGTTTTCAGATGAGTATCTAAATGGCTTTGAAAAGCCTGACCAGAATGCTTCTGTGCCCAGTGCCAACTGTCAAAGAGGTTATTAGTAAAACCTTATAGTAGTGCTGTGAGACTAATGAGATCTTATACTAATGAGGGCACTATGAATAGCTAAAACAGATAACAGAGATTATTAGATTACTAAACTGAGGACTATTTAAAAGGAAAGTTTCCTTGCTCTTTAGAAACTCACAGAGTGAATCCAACATGTGAAAGCAATTATGAAATACTCCAAGTTTCTCTCCTTAGTATTGTTCAAGTTCAATTGTTTGTGTTATTAGAATCCGACTTCAATTTTTGGTAAACTGGATTATGAGACCCTTCTCCATGTCTTCTTGATTGTATTGAATTGTGGTGGTGAATTCTATGTGCTTCTGGCTGAGACTCAGCAAAGCTGTTCCATTGCTGCTTTCTTATATGCACAATGTGTAATATCCTTATGGCGTATTATAATTTTTATATTTGCTTGCAGGTAAAGGCAAACCTTTATATTTGTATCTTGAGATTTACTGATACGCCCAGTGAGGCATAGGGCATTCCTGTATCTAACTTAGTTTAAAACCAACTGCATATCAGTCCTTCTGACACCTGTGTGGATTGACTTTCCAGATCAAAGCTCAAAACTGATTTTGTTCTTTGTGGTTGTTTCACTCACTCAGATATGATTTGTAAAAGACCTTTAGGGCACCTTCAATTGAGCGCAACTGCATTGATTGGAGAGATATGCATACTTTTGTGAGCATACTTGTGCAGATTTCAAAGTGTAAGATATTTAGACCAGTGTTTTCCTGAAGGAATACCAGCAAACTGCGTGGGTGTACATGTTTCTGTGTACCTGGAGAAATATCTATGGCCTGTGAGCACAGTTAAAATAGAAAACCTGCTAATATTCTAAGTGGAAAATGAATGAGAAGTGTGTTGCAAATCTAGCATTAAGCCTATTAAAGCATCATTTAGTGGGTAACCAGGATGGGACAGGAGAGGGTATTTCCTTTCTTCTCCATTGATCCAGATTGTTGCTGGCTTAAACAGCGAACATTCTCAGAAGAGGAAGAAAAGGGTTAGTAAAAGATTTGGAAATCCATGATCAAGTGAGGAGATTGCAGGATATTCTCATTTGATAGCGTTGCAGTTCACCTAGAAGAGCTAGTGTGGAAAAAACAGAGACTGACAGACTCCACTCATTTCATCCAACAATGCACAGAGTTGCCACTGACAAAATGAGCTTTTATATCAATTTTATTAAAGGACAGAAGTCTTCTGCAAAACTCATCAGTTTCTGAGTTTTGGGGGGTGAGAGGGAGAGAAGTACATTTAAAGGGATTGAAAATCAATTTGTTATTGTGTGGCTATTTTTCATTTATGAAAGGTATGCTTTATAATGATAGCTAAGTACCCAGAGCTTGGGGTGATTGATTGAAAGACTCCAAAGACTGAACTAGTTAAACCTGCCCCTTTTCCAACAGAAACAGCGTTCAACAAGATTAAATTATAGTTATTGTATAAAACCATTGCTGATAAAAAGAAATTGAGAGTTACAACACAGGAAAATGAAAAGGGGCACCTGAGTAGTAGAAAAGTTTATTTTTTTCACAGGACTTCATCAAATACAAGAATCCTTAAATTACCAGTCCAGCACATTTGATGTACATGGCGTTCATTTTAGAAACTTCTGATTTCATTAGCAAGTGAAATTATACTAAAACAAAGCAGTCAGATCAGTAGGCAGTGATGGCTAGAAATAGAATTCAGGATATTTTAATCCTGACATTCCAGAGATGTTTACCTTTGCAAAGATAAGCAGAACATACACAAAAAACGAATGAACAACAATCTGCGTTCCATCATTAAAATGAACTTTGCAGATGACTTGCTCTGGGACTCTGAGGCCAGTTCTTTTTTTAGAGTACAGTCTGTAGAAAATAAAGACAAAACCAGCCTGTTTGCAACATCTCAGGGACCAAATACCACACAGAAAGTAGCTTTGTAGGTTTTTTTTTTTTAAGTGCTTAGTTTAGTTATTAGAACAACACTTTTGTTCTCCACGAGTATTTTACTTCAGTTCTGTGGTTTAAAGCGATACTTACAATGTCTGTAACTTCAATACAATTAGAGACAATTCATGCTGAAAGCCTTTTGCTTTGGAGTATATGCTGTGTCTGCTGTATGTAGCTCTTTCACATCACCACTGCATGGTAAAAAGAAAGGACAACACTTTTGAAGCATCTGCATTATTACTCTCAGATGCTGCTTTCATCCATCTTATCCATCACTGTGATTTTTACATATCTGGGCTGCCATATTCCATATTTCCCTTGGCATTAAATTCCCATTTATCAAGTTTGCTGAGAATGGAGCCTAACATGGTCAGAAAATGTTATTAATAACTGTTTCAAGGTTTCTAGACCTTTGGAAAGTAATGTCCAGAGGACCTAAGTCTGGTCAGTGTTCATCTGAATGTTTTAATATGCCAGGGAAAGTCAAAGTCAACAACAGCAATGTGTGAATGAATAATAGTAAGGATTGTCAGCCTCTCATAGCTCCAGCTAACTTCTAGGTGAGAGAGAAGACTGAATACCCCAATACTTGTTAGTCAAACATCTACAGTTTGATGGAAAGCAGCTCTCAGTGTGCCACAGAGGCCAGAATTGTTTTTCATGTACAGCCCCACTAGTATGACATGTGGACTGACTTATTCATAACCCTGAAGATGTTCCCCAGGGAATTTGAAGGTCCACCAAGTGCACATACTCCAGAGAGCTTGAGTTCAAGCAACCAGCGTCTTGTCAGTCCTGTTGATACCTCCAGGTGCAAACTGTTTCGCACTTTGATTTGACAGAAAATTAACATCAAAACACTGTTTCTACTCCTAGTCAGGTATACACAGAACTTCTGCAGACATGTGTTGCATTTCTGCACAAAGCAGAAAAAAACCCAAACCAAACAAACAAAGGAACAAAAATAAAAAAAACAAAAAAAAAAAAAACAAAAAAAAAAACAAACCCAAGGTGACATGGTATGAAAATATGGCAAAATGAAATAATGTAGTGTCCTTTAAGTGTCCTAAAGAATATAATAGTAGCTGTCTTTATTTTTTCTTTCATGTTGCTGTTTAGTTAACCACTTCAGGAAAGAAACCTAATTTCTGGCTTTAGTTCCTCAGTAGCAGAAGACTACAATGCATAAAAACTGTGGAATTCAAATTAGCCTGTCCTAGCAGACAGAGACAAGTCTGTCTGCTCCTTGCTTGGGTACACTATGTACATACCAGCAGATTGTGCTCCTCGATGGCTTCTCAGTAACACTTTCACTAAAATAACATAATAATGCTTTAGGTATTAATGGGTTGCTTCAGCCAACATCAGTAAATGAAAGAATGGAACTCATTATGTTCCAAAATAAAATTGAAATTCTTTGAACTGCTGGCAATACTGAAAATAAGTGAAGTTCATAGCAAGTATATACCCAAAACCCACACAAAGACAGGCTCTGAGACATGCTTAGTTGTATTTTTTGGTAATAATATTATCACACTTTTTTTTGCTTGAACAATCACTCACAGTCTGAACACAGTATTAGAAAATTCCTGAAGGTGCCCAAATAGAGTCATGGTTTTCCACTCTTGTGTTTGGTCTTTGTCTTTGGCCTGCCTTATTACTGGCTGTAGTTTTTCTCCATTTGTATTTCTGTGTGCACGTTCACATGCACAAAATTCTAAAGCAGTGTGTGGAATAACTAGCAAGTGCTGTGATGTGCAGGTTTCATTTGTAAGGGACAGTAGCCATGAGTTACCAGATGAGCTCACTGCAGTTGGTAATGGTCTAGAATTAGCTAACCCTAAGTGTTCTGCTTTTTTATGGTTTGTCCCTCTTAGGATGATTTCCAGTGAAAACATAGACCATGCATAAAGAATTTAAGCCTCCTCAAATAAACTTCTCTTTTTTTACCTCATCTTCACAGACTTTCAGAAACAGTCCACAATCACAAATGGGTAATAAGAACACTAAGAATGTACAAGTCTCAGTTCCGGTCTACAGCAGAAAAAAGCTGGGAATACTTGTTCTGAGTTTAATTTAATTATGGAATTAATCAATTAGAAAAGCTGGGTATTTTTTGTGAGCAGAATGGAATATTAATTATATAAATTTAGTAAAGTTGCTAGCTCTTGAGGGATAGGCACAAAGAAGAGTTACTGCCTGTGGAAATCTGAGGCTGCATACTGTAGCCAGGCTTCATATAGTCAGTCTCCTTGACAAATTTTCTGCAAATTTCATCTAGTACTTTTTCCTTCAGACAACATAGTAGAAAATCACATTTTTATTCACTGAGTTACATGTGAAGGATATAGTTAGGTTCTACCTAGAATCTTACGTGACAGTGTAGGTAACTTAGAGCCACATTAATAACTCTGATAGATTCAGTTTTGTGCTTTGTTTGTTTTAGAATTTATTTTTAATTATGACATAAAATTTGCATATTCTCACATTGGAACTGAATAAGATTTCTGATGCAGTCTTCTGAGTTATTAATAATAGTTTATTCTTAGATGAAGCATTACTAGATCATAGTAAAGTGAGATTCAGAGCAAGAATGTCTTGCTATGATTTATAAACCTTCTGTTGCAAGTTACATTTTTTTCCCCAGATAATCATGCAAAACTTTTCTCTTACTCTTTTTTTTTTAATTTCCATGTAAACTAGAACTTCAGTTTTGCTTTTCAAGATTCCCACCATGGGACCATATTGTGCTGTAATTTGGCAGAGGTACTTTCTGAGTAGGAGGTTTGGGCTTGTTTTCAGGATAACTGAAATATACTTTTTTCTTTGGTTTTGTTAAGTTTTGGTATTTTGTTAACCCTTCTGAGGAGAGCACATGGACCTGTGAGTATAACTTTTCTCATGGAAATGAAAAAAAAAATTCCATTCTCTACCCTACAGGGAAGGGGAAAAAATAATCTTGAAAAATAAAAGCAAACAGATTAGTTTATAGAATTCATATCCCTGAAAAGGAGCTGGTTGTACTTTCATTCAGTTTTTCTCAGATACTTTTTATTTTTCTAAGCCATGTTCAGTCATTTCTAGAATGTAATAAAGCTCCCTAGTCATTAAGAAACTTGCTATATGATACGCATGAATTAAAAACTAAATTGGGGGTAGAGTACAGCAGTTCTGATGTAGCTTCAATATTATTTTCACTGCAGATAACAAAAGCTATATCCAAAACAAGGAAGTAAATTCATGAAAATATATAGACAGGTATATCTACTCATTGGATGACCTTCTCCTTGTTAAATCATAGGTAGATTCTTGGCTTCCATTCTATTCTTTGCCAGGTATCTGCTAATGGGTCCTTAGAGAGCTCTTTTCTTTTGGTTGACTCACATGAAAATGCCTGTTGAAAGGAAGCAAAAGTGTGGAAAAGTGTTTTCTAAACTATATGGGAATCCTGCTACGAAACGTTAAGTATACAATGGATAAGTCTGTGAAACAATAAGTGCATTAAGAGAAGGGATCGATTTCAGCTGGACAACAGAATGAAATGATTACATCTAATGAGAGAGTCAATAATAGCAAAACTTTGCTCGCAAACTCCCTAAGTAATTGCACTCTGCTTAAGCTACTAGTCCTGAGGTCACATGGAAACTCTTTCCATGAAAGTTCAACAAACTATAGAACTGCTCTAAGACCTGTGATGGGAGATTTTCTTTAACAGCTTATTTCAGATATAAGCAGTGAAGATTATTCCCCTTCACTGCCCAAGACTGTTAGATGGAATTCCTGATTCAGCTGACAACAGTAGATTAAATTTTCAGGCATGACCCTTATTTTGGAAGCAAGAGCATTACTTTCAACTATCATGTTAAATATCATAATCCCCAGAAAAGTAGGGTACACAAAACTCCCTTTAGTCATTTTCCAGTTAAATCCTAGAAGTACTACCTCTATCGTTCTGTGTTTTCTCTGTATGCTGACTTTCATGTTCCTGCAGTTGACAAAAGGTAATTTATGGGAGTACTTTGCCCTTGTAGATTGTTCAAGTTTATATAAATTGAAACATATGCAAAGTGGCATCTACAGATGCTTAAGCCATCTGAATTTTGGAGTAGGAACAAAAATGTATGAATAATACTGAGAAAACATATACT
Organism: Forpus xanthops; assembly: GCA_032466535.1. NCBI lineage: Eukaryota > Metazoa > Chordata > Aves > Psittaciformes > Psittacidae > Forpus > Forpus xanthops. The sequence continues at coordinate 15,583 of JASSUY010007842.1, forward strand.
CTGGGGCAGTGGAGCATCAGGACCTTGATCCACAGTTTAAATACCTGCCTTAAACATCCTTAGCTTAAAATTTGCTAATATGATTTCTAGGTTTCCAGTATAATGAATCTATTACCAAACTATCTTTGTTAGTTATAGAAAGCTTTTTTTTTTAGTTTTTTTTTTTTTTTACATTAATTTTTCTCCTTTTCTTCTTATTCTCACCTAAGGAGTCCCTAAAAATGATATATTTGATTTTGCTTTGCAAAAAATATTTTGAAGGGATAGACATTTTTATTCCAGAAATTTATTTTCACTATGGTCCCAATGTACGCCAACAGCGAGTTTATGGGAGTTACCCACCCACTAAAACAGATATTCAGTTAGACCTTACAGTTTGGATACATATGTTAAGAGCTCACTATCAAACTATCACTTATTTCTTTGTTAGAAGACCAGGACTTTGGAGTTTGCATTATACTTGCAAAATGAAGCTTATGGAATGGCGCACATGCTGACTGCTAAAAATTACAAAGCATTCATGAAAGTCAGTGCTGGTCAGATATGACTTTCTTAGAAAGTACCAAATGAAAGATATACCTTTAAGCTTCTCAGAACACGTCTGATTAATCAGTGTAATTTTCAGAGAGATACAAACAATAACAACAGGAAACATGATTTTTTTATATTTCTTTTTACTGTAGGGAATTATATTTAACCTTCAACCTGAAATCATCAGCAAAACTGTCCTGGAGCTCTTTTACTTTCAATGGAGTTTTTGAAAAATAATTATAATCTGAATATCAGGGTTCTTCCAGCATTCCTGCAGAAAGTGTAATGAATTCCTTAGTTTCCAGATAGAGATCTGAGGCAGTGGCAAAACATTTTATTGAATGTGTAGTGAGAAGATTTGGATTTTCTTTCATTTGCACTGGCAGAAGTTAGAAATGTGCTATGTGATGTAAAAGAAATAATGGCAGCGTAACTTCAAAGAGAATAGAGCTAATCATTTCTAATAGAGAAGCACCTGTATTGGTAAAACAGTACTTTCTGGTGCTTGATTTAGTCTGAAATACAGGAGCAAAATTGCAATTCTGTAAATTCTATAATTATGCAATATAACTTTAGTACTGCGTGTGAGAGAATACATTGTAAATGTGTTTATAATAATACCATAAATGTACACATTGTAATTTTCAACACCATCTGCTTGTCCTGGGTTCAGCACTAGTCATTTTTCTCCTTCTCAGTAGCTGGTGCAGCGCTGTGGTTTTGACTTTCAGCCTGGGAAGAGCACTGGCAACACCAATGTTTTTAGTTGTTGCTCAGTAATGTTTACTCTGACCAAGGACTTTCTGAGTCTCATGCTCTGCAGGGAGGAAGTGAAGCCAGGAGGAGTCAGAGACAGGACACCTGAACCAAATTAACCAAAGAGGTATTCCATACCACAGCACGTCATGCCCACTATATAAACTGGGGGTAGTTATCCAGAACGGCTAGATCACTGCTCGGATTGGACTGGGTATCGGTCAGCGGGTAGTGAGCAGTTGCATTCTCTTCCCTTGTTATTTCCTTTATCATTATTATTACTGGTCGCAGCAGCAGTGGTTTGTGTTACACCTTAGTTGCTCTACTGTTCTTATCTCAACCTGTAGTAGTTGTATTTTTTGGATTCTCCTCTTCATCCCTCTGGGAGTGGGGGGAAGAAGGGGTGGCAGGGAGTGAGTGAGCAGCTGTGTGGTTCTGTGTAGCTGGCTGTGCTTAAGCCATGACACTGCTAAATGTGTAAACCTTTATACATAATGAAGTTTTTTTTAACTGTCAGGATGACTGAGTTCTAAAATGTGTTTGGCTATCTAAGGTACGTGTTATTGACTGCTCTCTAAATATGGTCAGAACTTGTTTCAAAGTCTTTGAAATTTGTCCAAGAAGCTTTTTTTGTGTAGCATGCAGCAGTGTCATCTGGGAGCAAATCTGGCTGCCTGCTACCTGGGTATCAATTAGGCTCTTGCTTTGCCATGGCACAAGCAAAGCTTTCTACTCTCCCCCCTTCTTTTTTGTTTGAGATGTATTACCTGACTCATGGTAAGAGAGCTACACTGAAAAATCATAGTGGTACTTAACTGCTTCTGGTCATATGACAGCTTAGTGGAAGATGTCAGCAAATTGTTGTCACTTCTGAAAGGAAAATATATTCACTGTTAGAAGAGCCTATGTGCTTTGCAGAATTGTCCTCCAAGGCTGTGTTGTGATTTTGCTCAAAATGTTTCTTTTTTTTTTTTTTTCATGGAGGTATTTTTTCATTTATAGTAGTAAAAATGAGTTCTATTCAGAAGGAATGTTTTCCTACTGTGCAGACTTATAGGATGTGAGGGAAGTTCTTACTTATGAACTGTGGTGTATTTCAAGAATGTTGGCTACCAACACAAAATGTGTTCACCTTGGAGCTGAAGGTTTTCTGCGGAACGCATCAGTAATGTGATCTTTTAAGAGTTACCTGTTCCAGCACCCAGGTGGGCTGTATATGTACTCTGTTTCTTACACACCAGAATACTTTCAAATATCAGGGTTCTTTATTGAAATCACAGCCAGATGTGTTAAGATATTACTTCAGGTAATTATAAATGGAAATAGTATTTTAAAATACCTGCCTGATAAAAGGTCATGCTGCTATACAAAATCTGTGTTGTCCTAGGAGGTTAGTCAATTTCTTTGCTTTAATAAACCATTTGTTGGCAGATTTGTAAAGTGATACTGGTTCTGTAGGTCCTAGCAGTTTCTAGCAGAGGAAATAAATTTGCTGGCTTGGATTACAAGTGCTAAAACTCTTAATCAAGATGCCTTATCACATCTGCTGTATTCTCCTTAAAACTCAGCTATCTACTGTATATGCTTTACCTGTCACCAGAATGTGACAGATCTCTCCTGCTCTGCCTTATGCAGCTGGCCATGGTTTGGGTTGGAGGGGATCTTAAAGAGGGTCTAATTACAACCCCCTAGGTTGCTCAAAACCCCATCCAGCCTGTCCTTGAACCGTTCCAGGGTTGTGGTATTCACAACTTCTGTGGTCAGCCTGTGTCAGTGTGTCACCATCCTCAAGCTGCTAAGATTGAAGTGTCTCAGATGGATTTAGATTGGCAATGTTAAGAGTGAATTATTTTAGTTAAGAAGTATTTCTTCCTAATCTTTAGTCTAAATCTACCCTCTTTCAGTTTAAAGCTATTTCCCTTCGTCCTATCACTACATGCCCTTGAAAAAAGTCCCACATACTTAAACTTGAAGCAGACTGTGTTCCCACAATACTGTGCACTTCAGAGTTTAGCGTTGCAAGATAAAAAAAAACCCAACATTGGACCACTGTTCTTATCTTCAAGACTTTTGAATCTTTGGCAGCCTGATTTTGTTTAAGAAAGGAAAAATGAAACCTCTTGATGTGGTTTCCAATTTTTCTACTGAAATACAGAGATTGTATTTCAGTCTTCAATACAAGTGGAAAATTGAAAATTTCCCATTAAGATTGCATGGCCTAATTAAGCATCTCTCCAAAAAAGGGACATGAAAGCAATGCCATTGAACTGTAACTCTGAAGCACATACTGTTTTCTACCATAATTTTAGGATTCATGGCAGAAAATTCCTCTGTGACCACCCATCACATGTACAAACCCGGTCTCTAGGCCGTGAGCAACATCTCCCTGCTCAGCAGAAGCATCAGGACTAGAGGAAGTGAGATATGACTCACTTTCCAAAGATTGTTATGAAACAAATAGGCCAACAAGTGGGGATGACAGCTGTAGCTTTTAGAGTCAAGGGCCCAGAAATGTCATCTGGTTCCCATGATGGCATATTGCTTGAGTTTTTCTTTCCTGTTCTGATGGCTTCCATCTTTGTCTTCTGATGTTTAGAGTATTTGATAAGGCCTAGCTGCAAAACGAGTGTTTCAAAGAAGCCAGAAAAGTGAAGACATGCTGTAGGTTTGATGTTGCTGCTACTTAAAAATTACTTGGTAGGGAAAACAAAGTTAGATAAATGTACACCTAATCATACAGTCACAAAAGAATCTGTTGTCTTCTGCTAAAACTGTGTTATTCCAAAGAGTAAAGAGCCCTCCTGATAGCATACTTGATCCACAGTGTTGCAGTCTGTTTGACATTTATGAAATGTTGAACTTCCATACCATAACCAATCCTAAGTGTTCATTATTATGTGTCTTAAGCAAATTTTTAAAAAATATTTAGTTTCAGTCATGCTGAAGTTATTATTTTTTTTACCTGTAATTTTTAACTGTACATCTATACTCTTTTGAAGGGAAAAAACTGTAAAGATGAGGCGTCTGGATCTGTAGAAATTGATTTTGGCAAAATTATATAATTTCACATACTTGTATCTATTTATTACACTTATTTCCTGTAAAGTGAGCAGAATTGATCTAGTTCACAGAATGGTTGGATATACTGGCAGCGTGACCACTGACTTGATATCCAGCAAGCAGAGGACTTCCTTACTTCCACAGAACAAAAGAGGGAAGAAAAGCCTGTGTTGGGGCAGCGAGTGTCATACTCTGCAGGAGGCAAAGTGGGATACCCATGGAAACTCCTTTGGCTGAACTGTTCGACAAGGAAAGACTTGATAATGGGCAAAGTGGAGCCTAGATGTGGAGGTTATAGAGTTTGGGCAGAGACGCAGCTCCCACTGGAGCTACAGAGACCTGAAGCTGCTTGGTTGTGCTGATAGAGCTGACTCTAGACACCCACTCAAGACTCATAGTTGTCTTAATTTCTAATCAAATGCTCAGTGCTTTTAATGTAAACAGAATGTGAATCACCTTAGGAAAGAACTCTATTATTTAAAGCTTGTGAACCCTTTTGGAGTCTCACCAGTGGCTGTGGTGGCAGTATCACTTACTGCTGAGACCACAACAAACCCAGCCCTCAAAGTGGGCTGAGGCTCCACAATGCTTGCAGAGACAGACCACGGCAGAGCTGATGAGGAGGGAGAGAGAATGGAGACAACCACAGGAGTGGCTGCCACCCACTTCTTTAAGAATTTTTTCACTGATTGGTTGTGGTCAGGTATTTTTTCACAGATGACTTCTGTTAACTCTGACTTTAGGTGAGTATTTTAGAATGAAGCCTTCCACAAAAAAAAACAAACAAACAAACGAAAAACAACTCACAACAAAACACACCCCCCCCCCCAAACACTAAAACCTGTATAATTTTAAGCCCTTACATCTGTAAAAAGAAGTGTTGAAGAATATGAAGTATCTGTAACTGATACAGAAGTGCTTTCCTGAGTTGGTAGTCTGAAGCAGTCACTGGTACATGTGCCAGTGGATATTCTTTCATCTATTTAGCTTTGACCTAATATTCCCATAGCTTTATTAACATTCTTAGCCTTTTTAAACAGCATTCCCAAATATGGTTATTTGGCAAATTCACACTCTCCACAGCAATATTGAAAACTCTGAATCCAGATAATTTCCCTAACTTTTTGTTTTGCTTTGTGAATCCAGGTAGTTTGTCAATGGTAGCCAGCAGTTCTAAGAATCAGGGTTCATTGTGTAAACAAAGCTTTAATTAAAATTTCCAAGTGCTTCCAGCAACCATGTATCTCAGGAAATATTTGGGATGTTTGATTTGTTTTTTTTTTTTTTTTTCAAATGAATGAATCCATTCATTTGGGATTAATTTTCAAGTCTTAATATTTCCTTTGATTACAATGGCCCAGTATCAACCTATAAAGATGGCTTTAGTTACAGACATACAAACCTAACGTCTAAGTGCCATCTTAGTAACACCTTGATAACAGTAAAACATACAAAAAAATTAGGATTTTTTGGAAAGGTATTCCATTTTGAATATGCTGGATATCCTGACTTAGACCTAGAGCTGAGGAGAGCATAGGATTCTGAGAGTTTTAAATGGGTTGACAGTTGTTTTCATGTCTACTATTGGCTGTTTTAAAAGCCAGTTCTATCTATCCTGTAGATATCCCACAGTAACAGGATTTTTTGGCTCCTATTAATTGTTCCTTTCCCCAGCCTCATAAAAAATGATAGAATACAGGGATAATGAAGTCTGAGTAGAAAGTATTGAAAGCACCCCTATAAAAGAATGTGGTAAAGGAATGATTTTGAAATGTCAGTATTTGCCTCCAGTTGGTAAATACAATTTAAAGTATTTCTGAAAACCAACAGGCAAAGAGAGACTATGGCAATTCTTGCCCATCCTCTTTCTCTCTGGCATCTCTAGTTCCTCTTTGTTTGTACCCTTTTGCCACCAAATTGATTGTCACATGCAGTACCACAAAAGCAGATTAAAAATAATTTGGGTGCTTTGTATGCTTGGGAAGCTAATTATGAACTTTCACATCAGGGTGCAGCAAGAGCTGACTGATTCCTGAGGGCTGGAGAGCTAGCAGCTGACTGCAATAGCAGTGTGAGCTGATCAGGGAACCAGCAGGACATGGTCTGTCCCACCACCACTAGCAAAAGAGAAGGGCAGATCCAGAGGTAGCAGCCAGTTTCACTCTTCAGTCTGGGTCATCAGGCAAATGTGTGGTGATGGAGCAGGTTCAAAGTCTGAAAGCCAGAAAGCCGAGTTGGCAAGGCAGGGCCAATGACCACCAGGTGGATCCATGATGAAGAGATGGGTCCAAGGTCGAGTTCAGCCTGTGAGTCAGAGTCCAGATCCCTGGGGCTCCTGGCTGGGCAGTGCAGGGCTGGGCTCTGGGGTGCTGGAGCCCAGCACTGCTGGGTTGTCTACCAGAGCAGGGACTGATGGCCTCAGAGAAATAAAATAGGGTCCTGGGCTGTGAGCAGGGTGGGGGCAGCCCAAGGGATCCAGAGAGGGCAAGTAAGGCATGTTGATGTCCTCTGGGCCATGCTATCAGATGCCTTATCATGTTAGAAAAAGAAATAAAGAGTCTAAAGAATCAGGAAGGTCTTAAAATGTCGTATAAAGGCAAGAGAGAAAACCTGATTTTGGACTAGTAGAGACCAAGCACTCCTTGCTCACTAAGCTGGAAAAGAAGTACCATTCAGGGAAATAAGGGGATTTTACAAAATGCTTTCCTTTCCCAGGACCTTTCATACACACTGATGTTTGCCACCGGTTTGCCATCAGGTTTTCTCATTGCCCAGTGTTTAATAACAGATCAAGTGAGGAGTGTGTTGGTTACTGGTATGTATGAACCAAAGGACTCTCAAAAGAAGCAGTAGGAGACTGATTTAAAATAGAAAAAAGTACATAAATACTTATTTACATTATAGATAGTAAACCACTGGCCTGTGCTGCCACAGACAGTGTGGATACAGAGATCAGTTGCTGGTTTAATAGGGATTAGATTAATCTATGAACAACCAGCCCATATACTGATTGTGGGGAGGAATGCCAGAGGGATCATTCCTGCTTTATCTGCTCTCGATGTTGGAAGGGCGCAAGGGAAATGCATCTCACAAAATGGCAGGATCACATCCTTTCTCTACATACCCTCTCCTTCAGCTACTGATGGAGACAGACTTCTGCACTTTGCCCTGCACGGCACTTCTTGTGGGCTGATGATTTCCCTCCTTAACCCCTTTTTCCTTACAATTATTTTGAAAGCTTCAGGTCCATTCTCTGAATTTAAACTTATCAGAGAAGTCAGAGAGAGTATGCACATACGCATCATTGGCAGATTATGCAACCAGCTGTCCACACTAAGCACTGGATTGTGACCAACTGTCACTGCTCTTAAATCTTCTCTAACTGCATACCACGACTGCTAAAGTGACACTTACAGTGACCTACTGGAGCTCTACTCTGGGTAGACTTCAAATCTAACTCTATTCAGATATCTATAATTGTGGGAGCCAAATATTCAAGACAGAGAGTGGGCAACAGAGATGGAGATTGGAGGTGGGAGGGGGAGAGAGGAGGAAGAGATCAGAGGACTTGAAAACCGCAGTGGAAGTAGATGCAAAAGGAACAGAGATCATGAGAAGCACAGCCAATAACAAGGATGATGAAGCAGGGAATATTCCCCCCACCTCTACCTGAAGGCACAGGAGACCTTTTCTTCCTTATAAGCTTCACTTCCCTACATCTTCTTGCACTGCATAGTGAGAGCTTTGGTCTTTTCTGTCTTTTGACCATGAATCTGTGACATGTAAGGATTACACAGAACTTATATCCATCTTTGGTTTTTTTCATTATGAGTTGCAAGTTCGAGAAGTGCACTTTCTTACAATTTTACAGTAAATTCAGTTAAAGTAGAATGAAACCTGATGAAACAACTATTGACAATTATCTTCTTAAATGAAGCAGAGCTGGTTTTATGGGTTTCAGGTAAGAATAATAAATCTGCCTTATCATTTTATACAGACAGTGCAGCATTATTTTTTTTTTTTTTTGGTGGTGGTGGGGAACCAACCCAAACATCAAAACCCCAAAGAAACAGAAAAAAAGAAAGCCTTTAAAATAAGTGTTCTATTTGATACGGATGTAGCTTCTATCTTATTTAAAACAGTTTGTCTGTCTTGCTTGCCTATTGATTAGGCAGAGGAAAATTTGATGTTTTTTTTTCTTAATTAGATGAGTAAGTGAATGAGTGAACAAATAATGTGACTGCTTTCTCCCTCAGCCTGTGTTCAGTTACACCAAAATGGGCTTCCTTTTGGCTGAGGGAAAATATTTGCACAACAAATGAGTGGGCAGCCACGGTATTCAATACCAGGAGTCAGCCATCTGGATTTACCATCAGGTGCCTGAAGAAAGAACAGAAAAAGTCTTTGTCCTACATAAATCTCCAGAGGAGGTTTTGCTCCAGATCCTCAGTCAGATGCTGCCTTCATTTCCACTGAAAGCTTACCTTCAGTTGTTTATTGGTGTTGCCTGCTTCTGGATTTGCAATGATCCTGCCATTCTGTTCCTATGGTTGGGGTGTTTATTTTCTCTTCATTTGTCAAATCAATAATGCCAGAGGAAAAACTAACATTCAATGATCTACAGATACCTTTATATCTTCCCTGTCAAACCATACTGAGCCTCAGGGAACAAAGAACTGTCTTTTCAGTCCCCTTTGCCAGAATATTTCTGTTTTCTAGGAAGGACCAGCAAGATAGTCAAGAAGAAATTGTCAGATAAGTCAAGCTGTCACTTAATACAGATCTTAGTGATTCATTCAGGATGGAGGATTTCTTTTGCATAAGATAGAACCATTATTTTCAGACAAAAAGTTTCAGTTTAAATATCATGAGGAGCAACTGTCCAGGAAGTGTACTGGGAAATTAAACATTGGATGGGGAGAGTCCACTAAATCATTAAATCTGCTGGAGTATCTTGCTGTCATTTGACAAACAGTACCAGGCCACATGGTATAAGTCCAAGCACAGAGATTTCTTACTGGGACCATAATGCAAAAGTATTTGGTTTTTTTTTTTTTTTTGAAGAATATATTCCCAGAAATATCTAAGCTGTTATTTTTCTCTTTTTATTATTATTTTAAGCCTCTAAAACTGTATTAAAACCACTCGACTTGCAGAGATGTGCCTATAAGCCTAATTGCTGTCTTTTTCCAAACACAGTTCAGTGAAAGTACCTTATAACTAAGGAACACACACAGCTCCAGTTCCTCAAGATGGTATGAATACATTTTTTAAATTATTAATTTATTTTCTCTTCCTTTTTAGTGAGACAGTGCAACATAAGGCAGATAAATAGTGATTAGGAGCCAAGTTTTATGCAAGAACTCATATTGCTTAAGAAGAAAGACATCCATCTATAGTTTGTACATCTGTGTTCAAATTCAGTTTCAGACCTTAGGATGCAGCTACACCTCAAAATGTTATATGCAAGGCTCAGACTGGAGCTTTGTATAGATAGATGTGCTTATATATTTATTATTTCTGTTTTGCCTCCCAAACTGAGAATTTCCCTGCAATGTGACAATTGTTTTCCATAACTAATTACTCAGTATTACAGTAAAAAGCATGTGGCTTATGTAATAGCAATATTCTGCAAATGAATTCTAAAGGGGTAACTGTAGTCCATCTTTAGAAAGGTATTATATGTTGCCACTGAAGTAAGGTGAAATAATTTTTGTGCCAGCTTTGTACTGCAGATCTATTTTATCTCAGTTAACTGAGATTTCTTTGCCATTCTATTTCTGTTCAAGAACTGCAGAGCCATCCACTTTTCATAAGTGAATAGCAAAATTACATTCATTTAACATTCCAAATCTATACATATATCATTTGAACTCTCATTGCCATATTCTGTTTCCAAGAGCACCTAATAGCAAGTAATCAGTGAAAGATACAAAATAGAAAGGTTTTGTAGTGTGTCGCTTCACATGATGATTACTTAGTAAGATCAAACATACCAGACGTTAAACAAATATTCATTGAACTGTTTTCCTTTTGAGAGGACTTAAAAGAGTACACTGCAGAAATGCTTTACATTTCCTGTAATATAATTTGCAATGTATAAAGTAATGCTAGCAACTCAATTTGAGATGAACACCCAGAAGCAAAACTTTATTGCAACATGCTTTCAGGTCAACCAAGGATGAAAGGATAAGGAAAACATGCTACTAGAGATGGTGTTCAATACTGGGCAGGTCTCATCTTGTAGCCTCCTTCCCTCAATCTAACTTAGAAGCAGTTAAAGCAAGTGAGACAGCAAACAATTGCCTGTATTTGTTCCTTGAAATTACTGCCATGTGATTTGCTACTCTGAGTCAGAGTTGTACTGTCCTTCCTGAACTTCTCATTTTCTTATAGCTTGGACATTTTGTGGATGGATGGGCTCTCTGCCATGAGCATTCAGTTGTGAAAATATGACAACAAAACATATGACCCATCAGTTTAGAAATGATTGTCTACAATGTAGAAATATATTTTCTTGTTCTACATGCATTATCTTGTTCTGTATTCCTGACAGTGAAATACACAACATCAGTCACTGCAGGTGTCGTGATGTTGTGGAATTACTGACACCTTACTACATAGATTTTTTTCAGGTATGCATTTCCCTGAACTCTGTTGCTGTATTTCTCATTTGGAGATTGTCTGTGTGATTGCTGGACAATAGCTACTATTGAAAACCTTAGGCACAGAAACACATACTTAGTGGGTCAGAATGCATGGAATTTCTTCACTGTCACACAGCTTTTTTAGAAAAATTTCAGTATGAATTGTAGCATTTATTTTCTGTTTTTCTGGCTCCCATTCACTTGTATGCTCACAATGGTTAACATACTTATTCTGGGAAGGTAGCAATACACCCTTCTCCTCCAAGATCCAACATATACCTGAACAAGCTGAAAAAAAAGGCTCAAAGCCACAGAAAAAGCAATTTAAGGCTGCTGAAAATTAGTTTATGAATACTTACCATAAAAGTTCACATTTTCAGATACTGATGAAGAAATATTTGGCCATGAGAACTCAGAGGATGTCTCTGTTTTGTGCCTGTGTGCCCTCTCAGTTGGGCACAGACAACATGGAAAAGGAAAATGTATGTCACAAAAGCTAAAGAGATAGCTAACCTGAGAGAGAAATGAATAAAAGAGCTTAAGGGACAATTTGGTAATGCTCTAGAAGGAAACTGATGCCCTGGGCAGCAGCTGGCCGAGAAGCCTGGACCTAAGAATTATTGGATGAAATGTAGGAACAGGCTGACATTGGTCCTGGAACCTGGAACTGACTGTGCAAAGAAAGTGTGAGAAAAAGAGGACAAAACAAATGAAGGTCAGAACTAAGTCACAGGGAAGAGCTGTCACTGATGGGGCTGGCAAGCCAGGCATGTATTGATTATAAATCTATATTTGTTTTATAATCCAATGGTAGACTGTTTTTCTCCTCTGAGAAGTTATATAAATTTGGGTTGTACTATGTTGAGAAAAGCCTCAGAAATATAGCTTTTGATTTTTAGACAAGCATCCTAGTGCCGTCACACCATTTTAGGGAATATGAGCAATACCCCATAGATTAGGTATCTGCTGAGTAGGACAAGTCAAGTGATCGAATAGGATTCTGGGCTATGAATCCTAATTTGGGGGAGCCACTGCATCCAGGAAGGAATGAGTGCAGAATGGCTCCTCTGTTCAGTGCTTCCTAAATATTTTTTTCCATCATGCATGCCTGGTGTTGCAGCACCTGCTCATAGCTGCCTCAGGCTCCCCGTTCTACTAGGACTGAGGGAAAATGAGACCTAAGGAAAAAGAAGGAGGGGACTGAGCAGGTGGCTGCATGGTTCTGAGTTACCAGCTGTGCCTAAACCATGACAGTTTGACTGTCTCTCCTGAGGCCACATGCCTAACTTACAGTCTCTTCAGTATTGGCAGTTACATCTAAATCTCATCTGAGCCTTAGTGTTTGGATAACACTATTACTCAGCAGTCCTCTGGCAGGGGCAACCTTGTTCTCCTGGAGAACACATAAGTCTCTTAGTTACAGGACCTTCATTTCTAATCTCAACAATTCTGGCTTCCTCTCTGGTGCACCTTGTTGATAAAAACTTATGCAGTGGCTTTGCATATCAGATGTCTTTACCCGTGACACTACAATTTACCTTCACCACTGCAAAAATAAAGTAAGATTTTTCTATAGGTAAAAGGTATGGGAGGAAAAAATTGTGTGATCTTGTAAAGAAAATGTGAATCTTAATGCATGGGATCAAATTAAAAACATACAGGGAGATTTTAACTTTTTTTTTAATATACTTTCAAAGCATGAATTATGTTATCTTAATCTATTTTATGTGTGTAATGTAGAATGCTTGTGAATATTTACTCTGAGTTTTATATTTGGCTAACATTCTACCACATCCCTTGCTCCCCATTCACTTGTAAGCTCTATGACAAAAAAGCATATAGTATAAGTGCTTGGGGGGGAATTTCTTCCAAAGTAAATTTCATTTAGATTTAAGTAATTTATTCAGAAATGACCAGGAAAAATCACTCATAGAGAATATTGCCTTGTCATTTCTCCTCAGGTCTTCAAAAAGCCATCAATGTAGCATTGTCATTTGTTTTTTTTCATTTGAAAAATGCTGGAAATGCTGTCCAATGAAGAAAGGAGAGAATGGGGCTTTTTAGGCATGCTTTTCTGGTTTACTTGAAAATTTTTTACATCACTGGGATTTTAAGAGAAGTTATTAAAAAATAAGTTTTGCTTGGCCAGAATACATGCTGGTCATATAATTTTATGATGTCAGTATGTGTTTCACCTACATAGAAGTGATTTATCAGCCTTGCTAGCAGTGCATCTGAAAGAAAAAATAGAAGTGACCTAAACCTAATGCTTCCTCACATGTACTGATGGAATGATAACCAGTCTTGTATACTTTTAAAGTCATTTGTCTTGTAAAGAAACATGCATACTAAAGAGGAATGGTCCAGCTAGCAGTTGTCATGTTTACATGCCATTTGTGACCCTTTTGGAATAATGCTCTTCCTTGGAAGCTCACCACATTTGCCACAGTTCCCTTGGAACGACACCACATGTGCTTTAAATTGATACAAGATTATTATTTGAGAAGGTCAGTTGTAGCTGTCATAGGGAACAAAAAATAGCTCTTCAAACAGAAAGCCTGTTCCTTTCAAGATTTTTTGCTAAGCAGATGTGGCTTTGACTGCAGTTTGAATTTATAACTCACCTTCAAAGTTCAGGAATGTTTCAAAACAGTTTTGCCGTACACTCCTCTCCAGTTATGTCTCATGGTTGCCATTAAGAAGACAATCTGTCTCTGTTGGTATTTTAATGATATTCATAAGAGGAGGGACAGTTAAATCTCACCAATTTCTCTAATACGATGGTGAAGCTGTACCACCACAGCATGGGTGGCAGAGCCTGTTCAGAGCTCAGCTGTCCATCCTCCTGCTGATCCTTGGTAGCTGGTTTCTACAGCTCTAGGCTTCTGGTTTTGCGCTTGCGAAAAGACAGTAAAAATCTCTACTTCCATTAGGCATATTGTTATTTCTAATGTTATTTATTACTATTGGATTATTGTGTGCAGTTCTGGTGTCCTCAACATAAAAAGGACATGGAACTGTTGGAACAAGTCCAGAGGAGGGCTACAAGGATGATCAGGGGACTGGAGCACCTCCCCTATGAAGATAGGATGAGAGGGTTGGAGCTGTTCAGCCTGGAGAAGAGAAGGCTGCGTGGAGACCTCATAGCAGCCTTCCAATACCTGAAGGGGGCCTATAGGGATCCTGGGGAGGGACTCTTCATGAGGGACTGTACGAGACACTTCAAATTTCCTACAGTATTTTACTGCAGACTATTATGCCTCTGATTTTACAGAGCAGTCCTCCTTTGGTGAGTCTCATCTGGTGTTACTAGTGAAAAATTGCAAAATGAAAAATGTTAAAAGATATGAATTTCACCTGCCAATGCACAGATCAAATCTATATGCAGACAAACAACTGTTCACAGAAAAAAATGGCTCATTGTGAACAGTTAAGTTTTAATTCTGTGATCTTTTTTTCTTTTTCCCATGGCATCCCCTTGATATTATTTCTACTCCTTTAAAAATATTTTTGTTACCCAGAATTGTTTTCTTTATAATGTGTTATATTTTCCATTTAAAAACATTAAAACAAACATTCTGTTTGTCATCTAGTTTGAAGTGCAACTTGGAAAATATAGCAAGGATATTGTTCTGTTTTCACACATGCCCCTTTCTCATTTTCCTACAGCATATTGGAAGTCTGTATCACAGCGTGTCTTTTTGGCTGACCTTCAGGAAAACTCCATTAATATATTCTGATAAAGAAAGATGAAATATATCTATGAGATGAATGGAGCAGTAGTGAGACAAAAACCTGAATACTTAGAGAAAAACTAAGTGGAAGATACTTTTCCATCTGAGACTGCAAGACATCCTTTAATAGTGTTGATGCTCAAATTATACAATCATGTAATAGAGAGTGGCAAATATTCTGATTACTTTCATTATTTGAATTTAAGTGATATACACACCAGATAGTGAGCACCCATGCTGCACAGTGCAACTATATTAACATCTACTCAAATGTATCTTCTATTTGCAAAAAGTTTGAATGCACAGCATGCTTTTCAGCATTCAGTTAAAAAGCTTGCCCATAAATCAAGAACAAAGCCAACACAAAAGACACAACTGCTGTGAAAGTATGATGATTTGCTGGCAATGAATGTGGAAAAAGCCATTAAAATGCTTATGAAGCCAAATAAAGGCCCAGGATTATTGGACTGTTTGCACTGGCTTTTCATACAGTTTCAACAAAATCAATGCCACAATTAGGCTTCAAAGAGTGTTTGATTACAAAATAGGTAAAAATCCTGTACATTTCAGTACACTGCTGTTAGTGTTCACTTTCAAATTCTTTGCTTGGAAAGGCAAAGTTTGTATAGTTTCTGACTGAATTATGGCTGCATTATTTTAACTCCAAAAAATCATATTTTAATTCTGAATCCACATTTATACGTTTGGAGGTTGTTTTCTGAAAACATTTTTTCAAATAGACTTATGCTGCTTGTTTTTCATATAACTTAGTTATAATACTATGAAAATATGACTGTGATTAGGATGCACGTAAAACGAACAGTCTAGAATTAAATTCCTAGTGAACATCATGTAATATTATACTAGGGTGACCTGTGGTACACTCCTAGTGATATACTAGAGGCAGCAAACAGCTGATGTGAATGTTGTGCCTCGATTTTATTGAGGACACATGCTATCAACAAAAAGGCAATTGATTACAGCCACAAAATCTCAGAGCTCTCTTATAACATTTTGCTTGCCTATGGAGAGCTAAGTATTCCACTTCTTACCCACCGTTTTCACATCCCAGCTACTACTCATGCTCCTGCTGGACCACCTGGCTTTAGTTAGCAGTGTTCATCATATCTTTTTTTGTGTGCATTATTGTACAGAAATGTTAGTGTTCCTGGGTGGTTGCTGCTATTTGCACCTTCCAAAACGTTGCAGTTTGTGACTGCCTTCAGCAGGGTTTTACTGCGGCAGCCATGCCTAAAATATAATCCTAAATCTACTCAGTTCTACAAGACCTTTTGTAGCTTCAGTAGCACACTGAGTTCAGGTTTCTAGTAGGCATAACAAGGAGGTTAAAAAAAAAAAAAAGAAAGAAAAAAGGAAAAGAAAAAGGTTATTTGAGACAAACCCCAGTTGATTTGCCTCAAAAAGGTTTTCTCTTCTCCAGGAGATAGCACATCTAAGATAGAATGACATGAGTGCTGAGTCAACCTAATGTTTTTTTTTTCAGTACAGCACAGGCTTTTATTGATGTGATGACACTGCTGCTGCGTAAAATGATCTTTTAAATACCTCAGGAATTTAAGACACTTGTCAGCTGCACTTTGCAGATCCTATTTGTAACACTGGACTCTTCGCATTCAAAAAGCTTTACACATTAGCTTTTTGGCTTCAGACAGAAGCCCACTATTGCATTCTTTTGCACTGAATAGAAGCTTTTACAGTGTAAATGCGCCCTTATCTAATTTATAGAGTTACTTCCAGCCATCCAACACAACTGCATTTAACTGTGCAGCTGTTAAGAGGTCATTTTATTTCACTTTTAACAGGTTGGGTTTTTTCTTTTTTTGTTTTCCAACAGGGTAAAATGAAGGAAAGCTAGCAGCATATGTTATTTACAAACTTATTCTGTTTAGGTTTTTCTTTGGTATGATTACCTATATCACTTAAGTTACTGCATTAGATCTCCCCATAACATCTTTGTTGCCAGTTCTGACCTGACTTTGTGTTTGTTGATTGATTATACCTTCCATTACATTATAACTTTCATTCAGGAAGATTGCAATGCACTATTTTATTCGTGTGAAAACTCTTAATCTAAACATCCAGATGAGCACAGCCTTTTTCTGAGTTCTGTGGTTATTCCAAAGCAATTCCATTTGCTCCACTTCTCCTTCATCTGTGCCTAGCCACTTAAGATACCTACTCCAGCTCTGTCTCTCACTAGATCCACAGTAAAAAGGTAAGTTAGGCTCTGACATAACACAAAACACGTCCAGGAAAAGAATGAACATTTCCCAGCTGTTTTTATGAGCTGAACTGGATTCCTGATAAGGCAGATCTGGCGCAGGGGATAAGGCAGGACACTACACCTACCAACAGGTCCTAACCTGCCACGGCAGGGAGATGAAGTAGCTGAACCATCCCTCTGGGAGGTGTTTTGATTGTGAGAGTGTTTTAGATGAGCTCAGCTGTCTAACTGCAGACAGAAGTTAATTAATAGCAACTGTCTGAGATGGAGTTGTCTTGGACTTGAGTTCAAACAGAGATGTATGCCCTTTAATGAAAGCAGCCAAATGTGCAGCTTTGCCTGTCCTTGAGAGTAAGGCAGGTTCACTAAGACTGCTCCTTGTTAAAGTCTCCAAGCCCGTTTAACACTTTAGCTCAAATGAGAAATTATCAACAACATCCTATCCTGCTGCAGTCTCTTAAAAAAAAATAAAATAAACCAAAACTTCTTTGTTGTTACTCTCACTTTGATAAATATGCTGAGAAGGCAGCTCAATGTGATATAGCTCTAAACAGTATATTACATTACCTGTATTTTTAGGACTCCATATGAAATAACCATATTCCAGACTGGACCAGGTAGTGAATCACTCAAATAGTGAGGCTTGCCCCTTGTAGTGGGGTATTTCTACGATGTAGAGAGCAATTTAGAGAAAGAAAACACTAAGAGGAAGGCATTTCTGTAGGCTGGTGGTTAGACTACTCATCTAAGGGAGAGACCTAGGCTCTGTTTCCTGTTCCCTGGTCTGCTTAAGTAAATGGATATTAGCTGCAGATGAAGTCTCAGGGGCTGAGGTTAGGGCACCCAAGTCCTCAGCCTTGTCAGTGGCTGGACTGGACTGCAGATTCTTCATTCTTGGTTGCCTACAAGCACAAGTTCATTAATGTTTTTGAGAGTCCTCACTTAGCCCAGCCCAGCCTACAGTCTGGTGATGAGCACACTATCTAGGCAGTGTAGGCTTGGATGCCCCTGGGTAAAGGATTCCATTGTTTGCCACCTGGGCTGTTGCAAGTCAGTGAATTTAAGTATGAAATGAAGTATTTGAGAAAAAGTGAATTTAGCGCAAAGTGTCTCTGACCAGGATGGTGCAGCTATCTCCTTCCTGCACCTCTGTCTCCTCATCTGTTTGTGATTCCCTAGGTGTCCTCTTTCACTGGTTTGAGGCTTTTGTGACAGTCATAATGAGAATGTATTGCCTAAAACATGTTCAAAAGAGACACGCTGTTATGATTGGCCTGATCTCTATACATGTTGTGCCTATGATGGTCAATAGCGGGATAAGAATAGTGGAACATCTTGAGGGAAGGAGGGAATCAGTTAGCACAACATTCCCATCCAGGAAGCCCCCAGAACTTCTAGAAGTGATGGTATATCAGCACAGGGCCTCATCTAGGGACTTAAGCAGTAAATATGAGGCAGCACAAAGCTTTACTGAGTGCTGCTGGGCCAGATTTGAGCAGTTAAAAAACAAATCCATGAAGGGAAACAGCAACACTCAGTTGAATCAAATGCCTTCATCCTTCCTAAAATATGGGGTTATTTCCTTCTCTGGGCAATGAATTTAACATCACCCCTTCTACCTCACCTTTTTACAGTTAACATATCTATGCACTGTTATACCTGGAACTTATATAGCTCAGTGATTACAGACCTTCTTATGGCAGATCTAGAAACAAGAATACAGCTCTCAGCTGTATTTTCTCAGAGGAGAAAATTTAGGACTCAGAGGCATGATAAAGTCACTGTGCATAAGTCAGTGCATGCTGAATTTGGGTCTGTAGCTGTTGGTATCTGCCTCTGTGAATGCCTCTCACATGTCAGACTCTATATGAGAAAGGCTGAAACTGTGATACATCATGCTACAATCAAGGATGGCTGAGTTTCTGAACGAGGATAATTGTTCTGCCTTACCTCACAGATGGCAACTTGATAATCTACAGTCTAGGCCCTGACCCAGGAAGTCCCGCAGCATTCTGCAAGACCTAGCTTTTTGATAAATCTCTAGGCTTTGAAAAGCTGTGTGCTCATAACACCTTGTGACGGGCTTCTCCTAGAAATTAAAGAGCATTTTTCTTCTGAGCATAAACATGAATGTAGTGTAATTCAATGAACTTATTGAAGTACTTCTGGATTTACTTTAGGGTAGTTGACAGCAGAATTTGGCTCTATATTTGTTGGCATGTGCTCTATGGGACATTGTGAGAAAAAACAACAAAGTTATGCTTCTTAAACCATGTTTCAGCTTGCCGGTTGATCTGAGCTTTAAACACTACGCTCTAGTCTAATGCCAGAATTTTTACCTGCTTTCAGATCTCCTCACTGTAAACTGTCTGCCAAGGCTTGAAGTCTGTAGGTGTAAAATACAGTTAAGGAGGTTTATGTTCTGTGACTTGCCAAGCAAAGTAGAGCTCATGTTTCTCCTGTATTAATGACTTACTTACATTGTAGCATGTCTGGAAAACTAAGGCTTTAATTAGTAAAAAATAGAAAGTGTTTTAAACATAGCCAGTTTTGGTACATTAGTGCTGCTTCTTGTAAGTTTGAAAAGATTTTAATTTGCTCTTACCAGAGGAAAAAAAAAGTGAATGTACTATCATGCTTAAAGTTTTGACTCCCTCTGGTTAGGCAGAAAACAGATATATGCACAAGCAAGATTTCATACGGTATAACTGTGCACATCAGTATCTTATGCAGGTGTAGCTTTTGTGAGCAAAATGTTTGTCCTGTTTATTGGCTACAAGCTAATGGTATGCTCCCCTGTATCAACAAGAGCATAGCCATAGGTATTGATTATACACCTTTAGACAGCACTCATTAGTTCACATATGGAACGGTACATCCAATTATGAGCCTCCAAAACAAGAAAGACTTTGATAAACTGCAGGAGGCCCAGCAAGATATCTGGAGCATTTACACAGTGAAGAAAGGCTGAGGGAACTGGGCTAGTTCAGCCTGCACATGAGACAGCTTTTAATACAGCCTTCCAGTATCTACAAGTTACTGTGAAGACAGAGCAAGGCCGAGATGCAAAATGGGAGAAACAGTGGTAATAAATTGAAACAGGAACATTCCAACTAGATATAAGGACAAATTGTCTCCATGGGGATAACTTTTCACTGGAACTGGTTAATCAGAGAGGTTGTGGACCTGAACAACCTGATTTGAATCCAGTGTTGACCCTGCTTTGAGCAGGAGGCTGCTCCAGAGGCCTTTCTGAGATCCCTCCCAAACCTGAATGAGTCTGTGATGTAATCTTATAGAGACATTTGTATCAACAAAAATGAATGTAACAAACTACTAAAACAAAATGAAAATCTATTTTGCATCAGTGCAATTCTGATAAACTGTGCAATTTAAAGAAATAACAAATGACTAGGCACCATCTCAACTTTGCTTTCCCTGTTCCGTACTTACTGAGTTTGTCATGAGGTCATTAAGGTCAATCCAAATTAAATGAGAGTAGGCTTAGTTCATTAAGTTAGTTCTGATTTACTAGTGTAAATAGCTGTATGAGCTTAAATAGTTATATGTCAACTGGAGGAAAACCATAAACTCCAAATGCACAAGAATGAAGAGAGCAAATAAGATGAAAAATGAAGGACCAAGTTGTCTTTATTATTTTCCATGATGTTTCAATATGTTTTGGACATTTAAATTAGTAGTTTCTTGTATTCTTTGGGTCACATTTGAACTTCATAAGCTGTGCCTACTCCATAGCTGCAGCATGAATTTTGGAATGATTGGTAAACCTACAATCAGGTGTCTTGGACACCAGTCAGAATTTAGCCAAAGATCAGGTTGTCTAAAGCTTAGTCAACGCTAGAGTTTAGAATGGACTCCAAGTATTCTGCAGGGCAAAATCATCAGCTCTTCTGCTTGAGTTTTTCATTGCAAAGGCTGATGGGGTAGCTGGAGGACTTGATTTGGCAGGGCTGCAATTTTGAGTGAATCTGGGATTTTGCTATATTCTCTCTGAATCATAGAATCATGGAAGAGTTAGGGTTGGAAAGGACCTTAAGATCATCTAGTTCCAATCCCCCTGCCATGGGCAGGCACACCTTACACTAAACCATGCCACCTAAGGCTATGTCCGACCCAGCCTTGAACACCTCCAGGGATGGAGCATTCACAACTTCCCTGGGCAACCCATTCCAGTGCCTCACCACCATTACAGTAAAGAATTTCTTCCTCAGATCCAATCTAAACTTTGCAGTTTAAGTTTGAACCCATTACCTCTTGTCCTCTCACTACAGTCCCTAATGAATAGTCCATCCCCAGCATCCTTACAGCCCCTCTTCAGGTCCTGAAAGGCTGCTGTGACGTCTCCACGCAGCCTTCTCTTCTCCAGGCTGAACAGCACCAACTTTCTCATCTTCATATGGGTGATGCTTCATGTAGGCATAAGCATGGACTACCTTGAGCAAGGCAAGTATCATTCACAGTTATTTATTTCAGTCTCTGGTCCATCCCATGGAGTAATATACAAAGCAATGAAGATGCAGTAGTCAAAACAGCAGTCAGTGTTCAATATTCTTGTAAAGAAATCTTCTGTCTTGTGGCAATAATATGTAATGGGCAAGTTGTATGTGAAGATGCACATTTGATTCACAGTTGCATTCAGATTTAATGGCCAAAATCAGTCTGATATACTTCTGAAGTTTTCCTATTATGAATTCAAATGTCATCATTCTTATTGGTCTGACTGTAAAGCACCACAGAGAAATCTGACCACGAATTAAAACCTGATCCTGATATCTTCTACTGTGTGCAAGTGTTGTGCGTGGATACTGCTGCTAATTTTTAGGGGGAAAAATATCTATGACTCACTGTTGATTTTGTTAAGAATAGCAATGCATAAATGGTTGGGTCAACACATATTTCTAAGAGGGAACTTACATTTTACTTGGCTTACACTGGAATTATTTTGAAAAGAGCTAGATAAAAATACCCATTCATATACTTCCCATCAGTGTTTTTAAACGTGCTGCAACATAAAATGCTTGATAAAACTATTTCACAATCTCAGTGCTTTTACATGTCTGAATGGCACCCAGCCAGGAGTCTGCTCAGAATAGTGTTTACAGTGCACAGGCAAAAATTACACAGCTATTTTTTAAAGTAACTTGCTAGAGTATTCTAGTTTTTCTGTTAAGCATTATCACAAAAGGCAAATTTGCACGTTTCCAAGCAACTCAATGAGTAAGAACTAAAAAAATACTAAAAAAATAAATCCAGGAATTTTTGATTTTGTGAAATCTTGATAGGCAATTTTTTTTTTTTTTTTTTTAAGTTTTCCATGCTAAAGATCTTGCAATCTAAAGATGCAGAAAAGAAGTGGGGGAAACTGACCTTAAAAAAGTGGGTATTTTGGTGAAAGGTGGCAGTCCTGAATCAAAAGCAAACAAACTGCTTATGTTCCCTTATGATCTGCTATAACCAACAATTAGCTGACTCACACAGTGTAAAGCTGATTTGCCAAGATTTTACTTCTTGCACTTAGTACGTCTTTCTGATTCTCATTCCACCACTGGCTCAAATTGAGGTGTACCTTACTCCTCAAGGCTTGCCTCTGATTGCAGTTGTTCTATCTAGACTCAGGCTAAAATTTCAAATATCTGGTTTTGTGTGTTATATTTAATATTTTAAAGATAACTTCAGGCTTGATTGTGGTTGCCAATACTTTGTAGCAAGTAAATTCTGTAACAAAAAATCCAGAAGATAAACCACAGATACAACCACAACAATTTCTTAATTAAGAGAAACCACCCTTAAGTTGTGTTTTTAAACTGAAAGATGCTCTCTTTCTTCAAATTTCACTATAGTGGCTGCTTTAAATCTCCATGCTCTGGTTACCATGGGGAATATGGCCACAAACATACTGATCAGTCTTGGCACTGATGGTAGTAATTAAATAATAGTACAGTGTGTGATTCTACAACCCTTGTATTGTAAATCCATATGCCAGGCTATAATATAGTAGGATTGATTTAATTATTTTAGCTTAGGATACCAGAGGCTATATGGTGCATTCTGTATAGAACCTCAGAGAGCTTAGATATTAATAAGACTTAGAGGTCTGATTGTAAAAAGGCTTGATATTATAAAACTTAGAAGTCTACCATACTCTGTAAGTGCTGCAACAGATACTCCAAATGAGAGTCACAGGAGCCAGCAACTTAAGTGGAAATGGCTTATAATAGTCAGTCTGAGACGCTGAAAAGAAGAATATATCAACTCATTGAATCATGTAGTGATTTACATTGGAAAATGTCAGCTAATCGAACCTGCTTCTTAAAGCAACTCAAAATTTATAAGGGCAGATTATCCAGCACCATATACAGTTGAACTTTGAATGTGTCCAAACATGGAAATTCCATAGCCTCTCTAAGCAACCTATTTCAGTGGATTATCACCTCAAAAAAATTTGGCGCATCTTCCCTATAACTTTTTCATTCCCTTGCAAGTTGGAGACAACAATTAGATTCCCCTTTGATGTTTTCTTCAGGCTGAACAAAAGTTTCTGCTTTTCTCTTTACTACCATCCATGATGCCTTGGAGGTCTGACCAGGTTTCCATGTACTTTGTACTCACCTAGTCTATCTTTCTAAAGAACTGTGGGAGACTGCCTGTAAAGCCTTGCTGGAATCATCTGCCTATACCCAAAATAGAGCTCAGTCAGTGGTTCCCTATTCAGCTGAGTATTTATACATCGGTAAAATGCCTGCCTGATTTCTTGCACAATAGCAAAGCTATTGTGAAAGCAAGAATTTGGGCTTTCAGGAGGCTGTCTTTGAAAGCCAGCCAGCTTTTCTAGACTGCTTTGCTCTTAAGGAAACCCTGAATAAGCTGAAATCAGATCTCTTGGAGCCTAGGGAAATTATTCTGCTACTTGCTGTCCTCGTTTTTCCCAGGTTCTTAAGTTCTACCATGTCATTGTCACTGCAGCCAATGCAGCCATAAACTTTCATGCCAACTCTTCCTTATTTGTGAACAATGGGTCCCCCTAGCTGATTAGTCTAATATCACCACCACAAAATTGTTGCATTCTAAGTATCTCCTAGATTGCTTGTGCCTCCTGAAATTTCCTTTCCAACGGATGTCATGGTGGTTAAATTTCCCTATGGAAACTAAGACCTGCCATCATGAGTTCGTCAAAGACTTTATACAATTCCTATTATTCACTGGCAAGTCTGTAGCAGACAACCACTGTAATGACCCCTTTTTTGGCCTTCCTTTCAATGATATATAAGTGACTAAATGTCACGTAAACACTTATGTCAGAATGGGACTCACAGTCTGAAACAATGTCCTGAATTAAGAAGTTTGCAGGCATGTCTCAATAGTGTTAGCCAACACATCTGGACCTGATTTATTTCTCATCACCTGTGGATATCCACATCCCCCATGTAGATATGCCCATGATCATGTACTCTTGAATTTCAGCAGTTTGAAAATGTGTGCAGAACTGGGTTCAGCTTCCTCTTCTCCCTGACACCTTTTCGTCAGCTGGTCTTTAAAACACCATAATGGTATTGATTTTGCATACAAGTGATTTGCCTCATTGACATAAAAAAATCTAAGAATCGCCAACAGATGTTAAGATTTGACATGATGTCTTAAGTTGCAGGCACACAACAAAGCTGAGTAACCTATAGTCCTTGACTAGCAAAAACCTGGACATGTGTAGACCACAGGTGCTTGTAGGGCTAGGCAGAGTTGTTGACAATTTCAATCTTAGGCTCAGTGCCTCGGTTCTGTAGAAACTCCACTTTAGGAACTCTGGATTTTAATCCTGTCTTTTAACCCTTTGAAACAGTAAATGAAGACACTGGATTTTTTCAGAGATATCATTTAGTAATGTGGTTATACTCACGGATGGCATTGTGAGGCAGCATTTCTACATATTTTCTCCTGAGTCATTAGAAAAGTTGGACTAAATTAACTTTAGCTCAAAGGTGGTTTTCTGACTTGAAAATCTCTTTTCTGTGGACTAATAACAGGCACAGCTGCAGACTGGGCAGAGAAGAAATTCAGAGCAGCCCTATGGGGAAGGACTTGGCAGTGTTGGTGGATGAAAAAGTGAACATGAGCTGGCAGTGTGCACTTGCAGCCGAGAAAGCCAACTGTCTCCTGGGCTGCATCAAAGAGGAACATGACCAGCAGGTTGAGAGAGGTGGTCCTGCCCCTCTACTCTGCTGTTGTGAGACCTCACTTGGAGTATTGTGTGCAGTTCTGGTGTCTTCAACATAAAAAGGACATGGTACTGTTGCACAAGTCCAGAGGAGGTCCACGAGGATGATCAGGGGACTGGAGCACCTCCCCTATGAAGATAGGATGGGAAAGTTGGGGCTGTTTGGCCTAGAGAAGAGAAAGCTGCATGGAGACCTCATAGCAGCCTTCCAATACCTGAAGGGGGCCTATAGGGATGCTGGGGAGGGACTCTTCATTAGGGACTGTAGTGGTAGGACAAGGGATAACGGGTTCAGACTTAAGCAGGAGAAGTTTAGATTGGATCTGAAGAAGAAATTCTTTACTGTAAGGGTGGTGAGGCACTGGAATGCATTGCCCAGGGAAGCTGTGAATGCTCCATCGCTGGCAGTGCTCAAGGCCGGGATGGACATAGCCTTGGGTGGCCTGGTTTAGTGGGAAGTGTCCCTGCCCCTGGTAGAGTGGTTGGAACTAGATGATCTTAAGGTCCTTTCCATGATTCTATGAATAGTAGTGCTAATGATGACAAATGTAAGATACCTGATGTCATTGCTCTATCGTCCTATTGGTTGTAGTAATTGTGCCTTAAACTCAAACATGAACAAGAAAGAAACCCTCATTCAATTTAACTATTCCTATATATACTCTGCAGTGGTAATAGAAGCTAAATGTAGTCAGAGACTATTTTTGTTTGCGAGCTAAACAGCTCAGATACTGCATGCAGACAGAGAGCTCTTCTGCTGACTAAGTTGCATTTTATATATAGTCATGTCACATAGATGAGGTACATACACTTACGACAGTAGTTTTGTAGCATTGGTTCTCCCTGAATTAGCAGAAAATCCAGTATTTCTCAGATCATGTGTGTGGATGAGATAGCCATGCAGCTATTTTTCTCCATGTTGTGGTATGGCATTTTTGGACTTGAGTCACCCATGTAACCCTCTTTCTGGAATGAAGTTGCTACATTATTTTATATTTTTTATTATAACTGGAGATGTTAGAAATGACTGTGAAATCTTGAATTATTTTTTCATCCTAACAGGATTTTTTTGATATATTTTGTTTGATATGCTGTATGTAGAAGATGTAACTGCAGTTTCTGACAGGTTCTTGTATTTGCAGAAACTGTTGGTGTAGCTATTAATGTCCAAGGATTTAAGCAAGACAAGATTTTTAGGTAATGATTATACCTCTTACAAGAGAAACTGATACAACTGATTGGCACACAAGACATGTTTCTGGTTTAACAGAAGAAGCAGATGTCAAAGCTAAATGAAAGCTGAACACTGAGTTTAACTAAATATGTATCAATGAGACAGCTGTGGACTAAGACAGATAGCATTTTCCTGCAGACAGTAACTATCTACCACTTTTCTCCTCTTCTCCACATAACCGTGATCTTATTCTCCAGTATATGGTTCTGGAGAAAGGAAAATGTGATTTTCTTATTAAAATCACTTTTTAATAAAAACTTCTTCTTAAAAGATTTTCTTTAAAAGTTGATGCAACTTTCAATTGCTTCATATTACAGACTAAGTCAAAGATCCTTGAGGGGAGAGCTACATAATGAGCTAGAGAAAAGCATGATGAATATGGAACAAGTCAAAGATATTGCAGCAATACTCAGAAATCAGAGATTCTTTTTCAAACCATCGAAGATACCAAACACAGCCTTAGAGCACAATGCTCTTATACTTTCTTGAATGAAACCCATCTACAGAACACACTATATACACTACCCAGCTTTCCTGTTATGTATACAACTCTGGGGTCAGCTATGCAGAACTTTTGCTATCTAGAAATGAGACCCTGTGAAGTGATCTTTTTACAATGGATGCCAAATTGACATTGTTGGTTGAAACTATCTTCTGTTGACTGGGAGCATTTTGAAGACAAGTCTTAACAGCTTAATACTCTTACTGTTTCAGTTAACTAAAAAGAGAGGTTAAGACAATGGATTGTTGATGAAGAAATAAGCAAGCCTGCCATTACCTAATGACAGCCATTTGGCAGTCTTTTGATGGTAAAGAGATGGTGAATAGTACACTTGTCATTAATTTGTCAAGTCAACATATTAATATGATTTGGGTCAAGTTAGTAGTTGCTCAGCCAAACATTCATAGCTTCACTAAACCCTAGGAGTAGCAGCAGAAATAGGGAAAGCCTGCAAGAAAGTTTAGTTTGGCAAAGAAGAGCCAAATAAAGAAGAACCCTGGGGGGAGACCTTCTCCATCAGCTTGTATGATGGGGAGAGTAAGCAGGGGAATTAGGTTATAGCACGTCAGGAAATCATCTAGGGGCAGGAGTTAGATCCAGTAGGAGAGCTCTGAGGCAGGAAACAGGAAAGACTGAATCTGTTGACCTCCTGTTTTCACAGTTCTTCTTTGATGAGCTCATAGGCCAGTATCCTCATAGGTCTGCTAACAGCCAAAGACAGAAGTGTTTGTTTCTCAGGTTAGGGGCTCTAGTTTCTTTCATGTGGGTTCAGCATTTTTATCAGCCTTAATGAAAGTTCCATTCATATGAGATGCAGAAAGCTGGCTCTCCCTTGCGTTTCCCATGTAATCAGAAAGATATAACTGTGTGTTTATGTGAATGACAGAGGGGCAGAATGCTATGCGTTGGGTCTTACTGCCTGCTTAGTCCATGACTTTTCCAGTAATTTGAAGGCATTAAACATAAAAAAAAAAAAAAAAAAACCAAACAAACCCAAGACTACAAAAGATGGTGAATATGCTGCAAAATTGGTATCAGTCAGTTCAGTAATGATCAGCGCTCTCTAGATGCATTTTGGAGTGCAACGCATAAAATTTCTACTGCTCATGAGTAATACAGATTAGCTGATGATATAATACAGTTGGGCACTGCTAGCATGGCCATTTGTATTAATCCTATTCTTTTTGAGGTGTCAGAGAGGTGCTGAGGTGCAATATCTTGCCCTCAAACTTGTCCTCTAAAATAACAGCAAAAAATAGTCTTCTGCTTGCTGAGGATCGCATCCTGGTACTATATACTGACATGTATCATCATTTCAATATTGTCTAATGTTACCTGATCAATTTATTTGATTGAAATGGAGTTACTTATTGTCTTCAGGTACACTGCAGTACTTCAAAAGCTAATTTATGTAGGAGCTTCCTAAAACATGATCTGCATGCATAGACATAGGTAAAGCTTTCACACACAACTGAATACATTCATATGTTTGGCAGGTGAAATTTAAAGCACTGTTTAATGTCAACTGTAAAATACATATGCAGTAAACAGCTATTCCTAGATGTTTTCAGTTATGGCAAAGCTAAAACCAAAAAATATGTTCCAAAATGTGCAATATGTTCCTGCAGGACTTGTGGTAGTCACACTGAAATAGAATATTAATGTAATGATTTCAACTCTCAGCTGAAAATATCTTTTTTTCCTTTTTTGTCTTTTTTTTTTCTTTCAAACAAGCAGTCAAAGCTTAGATATTAGTGGTGCACCAGATTAAATAGGTAATTTAGCATGCATTACTATTTATCTACAGGTTACAAGCATCCTTTTTTATCCCTCACTTAGAAGTGCTTTTTCTATTATAGGTCCTTATCAACTTGAACTACGAGAAGTGTCTTCCAGGGAAGGAGAAAATAGACAAATAATAGGTGTGTTTTCTTTTCCAAAACCTTTTTTTTTTCTTCCTGTTCAACCTGAAGTTGACAGAAGTGAAGCATTTACTTCCATGGAAAATTATGTCTGTGCAAAACCTTAGACAGCATAGGCTTTGTGGTTCTGATTTTGTACAGAATGCAGAGTGGATGGACAGCTAACCAGCTAGACTCAAATCTTTGCCTCTGCTGTTCTGCTGCTGCAGTAAGTGTCAGTTGTCTCACTGTGGCTAATAAGGCTCATGTATCTTGAAATTAGAGGGTGTCTTTGTAAATATGCCTGTAGGAAATTAGATAAGGGAAGATGCTGTTCTTTTTTTCAGAAGAGCAAAGAAACAAACTTCAAAAGGCATGCCCAGGCCTGTCCCTTGTAATTAAACATTGACTTTTAGGATTCCTGCAGCGGAGAAAATCTTTGCCTTTATGGAGGCCACTTCTTATAGAACCAGCTATCTATTTTTTTTTTTTTGTGGCTGTTAACAAAATCATTATGAAGTGTTTTTCCATAAAACACAAATTGTCCATCCATACAAAAGGTGTTTCATTAAGATAAGGAACTGGGTATTTCAAATTGTGGGGATGTTATTATATTTCTTTGCCTAAAAAAAGGAGCAAACATATTGCCAACTGTACGACTGTCTTCTCATTACCTTTTATGACTTTATTACATTACTTCCTAGCCTCATTGTGCCAGCTGATGCAGAAGCAAAGAATAAAATCCAGGCGCCTTGTAGCTGAGCCACGTAATATTTATTGGAGGGGCAATCTCCTTACAAACCCGTTTTTCTTACAAACTTGTAAGAAAAATTTGCATAAGAATGAGGATTTCTGTAGTTCTCAGACAACATCTGAGCTGCAAAGAAAAAATATTTTAGCTTTAGCTAGTAGTGGTTTTGCCTTAGACAAACTCAACACCCAACAGTCTGAGTCAGCAAGAAAACTGCTTCTAAGTTCTCCAGCATACTAGAACAATGAATGCAGGTTGATCTCCAAATAAATATTGTAATAAGGCTGTTCCCCTATATGAACTCTTGTAAATTCTGTCAGAAATTCTGCTCCCACTGAGGTTTAGTAGGATTGTCCTACAGACTTCTGAGAAGCCAATATTCCACTATCAATTCTCAGAGCTATTCTTGCCCTGCTGTCTCCCGCCCTGGAGTGAAGAAAGAACACCTGTGCAAATACTGATGTTTAGAGTACATGCATTTGGTAAAATATGCAAGAGAGTTTAATTCTGTTCTCGTAAAAAATTTGGGGGGCACATTTAATAGTTGGGTTCTTTGTGTTGTTTTAATGTTGACTGTAGCACAGGATACATGCTTGTAAACTGGGTAGCTTAGTAATACTACTGCTACACTTTACTATTTTTTACTTTTTTCATTCTGTCTCCTACTACTGCTACTATCATAGCAGAGAATCTAGAGGAAACAAGCAAACAACAACAAAACAACAAGAAACAGGGTTCTAATTTTCAAGGTACAGTACCCAAATATTTAAACTTTATGACAGCTGAAATTGCACACTCAGTACTTGTCAAAATGCCCCATCAGTACTAGAAAGGACAGTTTTGACACTTGAGCTGTGAGAAAGCTGCATGAAAGGCAGAGAAGCAGACAGAGGGAGAGGGAGCTGGGTGACCCTCCCTGAGAAAAATGATATTGTCTCTGTCTTTTCAAAATCACCAGGTTGACATCAGAGAAAAAAGAACCAAGCAATATTGTTAGCATATGATTCCTACTCTTTGTACTCAAAATTTATAGATTCATTAATCCTTCACAAATTTCTTTAAAGGCAACCTTATTGGATAATATATGTCTTTCCATGGCTTCAAAAATTCAGTCAATTTTACTAGTGATCAATATTCCACAAGAATAAAAAAAATGAGATCCAGGCAGTACCAGAAAAAGACTTTTCTGTGTACACACCTGCACACATACATGTATAGAGGAATCAAAATTCAGGCTAATTATCTTCCTGAGTATGTTTAGGAATAGATATTATGTTGCTAGTGTGCATAATTTCTGATTAATGTTAGTGCTGGTATTTGAGGCTTTAAAGTAAGTATGAAAACAATCCTTCAGGAAAGGTGTAAGCTTCTTTTAACTTCCCTTTTATATCTACTGTCCCAAGAAAATGCATGTTTGTATCTATTCTCTCTTCAGTATATAGAAAATTTATTATGACAACAACTGTATTAAGAAATACAGCCAGCTAGGCTAAGCCTTACAATCATAACTTTTAGGTCTTTTCAAAAGCTCATGAGGGGAACATATGTATCATCTTGTAATCCGAAACGTTTGAGTGAAAAAGAGCATTGCGTAGTTCTCAGGCAGATCCTGAAGCCCTTTCCCCCTCTGATTCCTACTGAATACAGTCCTCAGAAGTACTGACTTCAAGTGCCCTGGAAAAAATGATTCAGTTTTATCCAGGAATAATGTAGCTTGACAAAAGATTGTGTCAAGCAAACATCAGCAACTCAATGTTTATGAGAATTACACTGTTCAGGAACAAAACCTGGGGATATGGACTTCTGGTGTTTCATTGTTAGAAAAATAAAGGAGATGAAAACGGCTAAAGATGTGACAGTTTACTAATCAGTAGGTAGACAGAGGAAGTGCAATTTCTGGGATACTGACTCTTCTGAGAGTTTGTGGTTTTATCCAGCTGAGTGTCTGGCTTAAACTTGGCTGCACGTTAAAAAGAGCAGATCTAATTTTTTTGGCCTACGGTATCTAAGAAATTGTTTGGGAGAAACATGAAAGCCTGAAAGAGCTGAACTGGAAAGCAAGAGGACATTGTGTAATAAATAGGAGTCAAGAAGGTGACTGGGGAATAACATTTTCCATTACACCAATCCAAAGCAGAAAACTGAACCATGCGTTACTTTTTCGTCCCTGTATATTCTCCTTCTCGCTTTCTCAGAAAGGTACTTCATTATTCAGGTGTAGCTTCATTTTTTATTTCTTATGCAAATATTTGCAAACTGAACAGTGAGACTAAGTTTGTCATGTTCAACACTTCCAAAAGAGCATATATCTGCCAAGAGTTCAAGGTGGTTCAGGGCCTTTGCTTTTACAGACTTGTGCAGAGATTAAAAGTTAGCTCCAATACAAACAGCCCTTTCATTAGGATCTCACTGATTGTGGCAATGAAATCAATTTTTCAGAAAGCACATTAATGAGTAAACTTACATTGTTCCTAAGAGGGCTATCTATGTTAATAAGATGGGTACTGATTTTAGATACTTAAAAAGAGAAATCACTGAGGAATAATTTTTTTTCAGTATACAAGGCAGAAGACAGTTGGCTCTCTTCTACTGACAAGTCAGAAGATGTGCTGCTGCATAGCTGCCTATTCTCAGAGAAGAGGAAAATTTCTGATGCTAGTCTACGGAAAGTGCCCCTTTTTTTCTGTTTCTATTTCCGTGTCCCCACAGTAGTAACTGTAACCAGCCTCTGATGCTGGGCGTATAGCCCTGGATGAAGATTAGCTTTTGACATCTACACAAAAAAGAAGATTATAACTAGCAGCTCTCACAAGCCTCAGAAGTGGACTTCAATGCTAAACTACTTCACTTAAAAGTGCCTACTTGTGTCAGTCAAGGAGGAATTTTGTGTGCAGGACATGCATCTAACGAGCAGCAGCAGAACTGACACCACAAAGCCATTGACAATAAACTGAAAACTTAGAAGAAATATTCTACTCCCAAAATATCTAGGCTTTCAGGTCACAGACGCAGCTACTGCTGTTTTTGAAATGTATTTCTACTTACTCAAACTTAAAGCATGTTGCTTCAGTATGACTATATTCTTCTTCTTGCATGGAGGAGCCTTTAAAGCTCACTCATTTAGCCCCTGATTTACTTCCTAACTGGAGTTTCTTTGCCTTGCAGTGTTATAATTGTTTTCTTTATAAATGCTGAAGTACCTTTTCAAAACCAGTTTATATTACTTTTTAAGTGTAACATTTTCAAATTCATTAATCATTAAATTAATGATAAGGGAGCAGTTTGTTGGGTTTTATATATATATATATATATGAAAAAGCATTTTACAAGGGCACAATATATTACTGCTTTACTATTCCCTGGCCTAGACAGATTATGCTACATCAAGAATCATTCTGTATGACCGCAAAGTTGCCATGGTTTGAGGTCAGGAGTGAGCAGTGCACTCTTTGCAGGGTGCTTGGAGATAATCTGGGTATCTCAAGCATGACACCACTTTATGTAATGCAGACATACCCTAATTCCCATTTTCAGTAATCCAGTCCCTTAGGTTTTCCAGTCTTCTTAAAAGTGGAGCAAAGCTTTTGTTACAGTGAATCTTAGTGCACTGAATCATCTATAGGATTACAAAACTGTCATTGTGAAGGTTCATCTTGGAAAAAGCAAGAAATATTTAGTCCTATAATTTTTTTTAAGGGCCTAATTTGGTCCTATCTGCAGGACTAAACCTGTTGATTTACAGAATAAAGTAGAATGGGCACTTGACCAACTGCAACTGTCTCCCACTTTGTTATGATGCTCTCTCAGGACACACGCTGCTCTTTGTAGAAAGTTGTTGTGTGCATGTGTAATGTGAGAGGACAACCAGTACCTCTCAATCAACATGCAATACTATTAACTCTTGCTTATGTTTTCATGCCAACAGACTGGGTCTTCTGAGTGCATAAAAAGTAAAATCATGTGTTGTTAATCATTATTCATCTATATCAGCTTCTAATCTTTTTGTCTATACTCCATTTCTCATCTGCTGAAATTGTAAATGGCACAATGTTCCCTGGGCAATGCTCCTGAGAGTACTCTTTATTGTTTTATCCATGAACAAGTCAGTTTAACTTCAGAGCATATTTCTTTTTTCCTGATCCTCTTTGACCTCATATGGGTACCTCATCATTTCCCTTCAGCTTAAAAAGTTTGTGGCATGTTGTTTCTGTGGAGTAAATGACCAAACTGCCAATATTTTTAACAAACCCGAGCTGATTCCAGGTGGCACTGTCAGGTTAAAGGTCTACTTCTTTTCTAAATGGTACAGCATCGAGTCAAGCCTTGGCAGTTGCAGTGTGGGTGAGGTGCTGCCAGCATGGGTAGAAAAAATGCTGCTGGGCATTCCTCAGGCATTGCTCTGTTTCTTGAGGCCATGAAAACAATTTCCATGGGGAGCATGAGCACAGAATGGGTTAAAGTTGCTCTACAAGAGGAGAGGAGATGTGAGAATGGAAACTGAAGTGTTTTAGTTGTTCACAGTTTTGAAAACAGTACAAAAGTGGACCCAGAGTGTGGCTTCTGCTGCCTAACTCTGTTATTTAACAACTGTCTTAAAGTACTTGAACTCCTTCTCCATAGATTATGATAAATTTTAGTCATTTTATAATTTTGACTATTTTTAGTGTAGAAAATAATGCATAAAGTATGTTCTTACTGGCTAGCTTTGTGAATTTCTAGTGGACACACTGAATGAATTATGCCAAACTGACACTGCATGTGTTCAGTAATTGAAAGTTTTCTTTGTATCAGGGCTATCTGACCTGTGCAAATCAAACTGAGTCTCAATTCAACTGCTGATTGATAGAGGATTGTGACATCAGTGGACCTGATGCTGCGGCAGAGCATGGTGAGAAAACAATCTTCTCATTGGTAAACCTTGCTTTTCCTGATCAAAGTAGATGCTCACAAATGGAATAATCAATATGTGACCATTGCCCCCTTTTCCAGGACTTAAAAATTCTTTAAGTTAGCTTTTCTGCATTGATTTTATATTACATAATTTAAAGATGTCTGAAAGTCCCTGAAAATTGAACTTAGTCAGTTTGCTGGCAAGTGCTAAAAATATGCTCAAGGGCTACTGTTCATACTAAATTAAACAGCAACACATTAATGAAGTAAGTTCTATTCAACAGCATTGAAAGAAAAAAATAATAGCATCAGGCCTGAATATATTTCACTTTCTGAAAAGCTAAAAGAATGATCTTATAAAAAGATATTCTTGAATTTTCAATGCAAGGTTCTGCTTAATGGGTATATATACATATGCAAGTATATATGCATAAAAATTTTAACTTCATAAGTAATGCTTATATTTAAATGATATTGATACAAATATATCTTGAAGTAGTATGAAACTTCACACTTTCATCTTCATATCAATACAAATAATGTTCAGCGCTATCTCTAGTCTAGCTGTCTCTATCAATAATTTTAAACTTTTACTGCTTCTGAAACTGCATCAAAAGTAATTTCTTCTTACATAGGAATGTTTGTCACAGTGCAAATGATGTGGGCAGTCTTGTGAGTACATGTATTTGCACATGAGTCTCTCGCCTGCTGATTCCTTTAAGATGTCCTTCCTTGTTGAAACTCATGCTTTCAGTGATGTACTTCCTTGTGTTCAGCAGTCACTTGAAGTATTCATGGAGACAGCAAATCCAGAAAATTTGTACCAAGCTATTTCTAGGGGATAAAAAAAAAAAAAAAATATTTGTGATTTCCGGAAAAGTCATGAACTCTTAAGTTTTGTGTATGTTGTAGATTGAACTGCTGGCACCATTTATTAAAATTGCCCAGTTCTATTGCAAAGTCATTTTTCTGTTGCTTCTAACTTTGCCAATCTTAACTACTTGGCCTGAAATTTTGCATACTGAGTATCTGCCTCAGGCTGAATCTTTCTGTAAAATTTCAGTAAAATTACTATTTCCATGAACAAAATCACGGGAAAACACATAATTCTGTCCATATCAAAATATTCTAGTTACTTATTTTTGTGCAAAATTTTAACAATTTGAAACGGAAATATATAATTTGGCAAGGGTGACTGAAACATTCAGCCTATGCTCTTTATTGTAGATGAGGAGCTGCATCTTGAATAAATTAAGGATCTTTTAAAAGAATACAATTTTTTTTTTTTTTTTTAAGAAAATATCCTAGTCTGCAAATGTTGAGTAGAGGATTTCTAAGGCTTCTGAAGTCACAGCTCTGAAAGACTCCTGTGTGAACTGATCAAGATAGTGTAGAGTGAGCTGGGCTTTTTTTGCACTAGATCAAGTCAAGCTGTTGTACCAAAAGTGCTTCAAGTGAGGCCTCAGCACTCTCTATTTGTAGTATCCTAAGTCAGCTTGTGTAAAAGACAAAGCTTTCTGTTTCCACTACAAAGATTGCCAAAGACAAATACAGGAGCAGTGTGTTAGGACAAGGAGCTTGATGGACAAGACTGACTCAAAGCATTTGTCTGTAAGGACGAAATGGAGGTCACAGGAGGAGAGATATAAGAAAATAGGGCTGTAGGGTGATTGGGCTGATGCTGAGGTGGGAAGGTCTAATTTTTTGGACTGTAGGTTGAATGACAAAGGACTGTGAAGGGAACTTGAAGGCAGGAGTCCTGTGGAAATAGTATTGTGCAATCTTGTAACTAAATATTGTCATAATGCGCGTACTCAGCAGCGCCGCATTACAATTTTGACATTTACTAGTGGAAATGGAACTGGTTTTATATTTTAATGTTGTATTTTAGTGTTCAATATAAACAGATGTTGTGGTTTCCAGTGTTAGACTCTCATGACCTTCTAGAGTTGGAAAACCAAACTTTATAACTCACTGGAAAACTGGTAGGCTTTCCTTCTGATTTATATGATGTTCACGTAATAACTCATTTGAGTGGTAATATATCAGATTTCATCTTCTCACTCATGACAGAAAGTGCCATCCTGGTCTTGAAACTCCAGATTAATCTTGTTTCCAAAGAAAAAAGCTAACTAAATGCTTCTTTTATTTTCCCCTTTTTTTTTTTTTTTTTTTTTAAAGTGAAAGGCATTTATCTAGGATAGAGCAGCGCCTTCCTCTGGTGAAGAATGCATTTTGTTAATATGGGAAGAACTCATATTGGATGAATGGAGTTGAAAGTGCTGAGACAAATGATTTATAAACCATTCCTTGTGTGCAGCAGGTTAAAACTGGCCTCAGAAACTAAGTCAGGGCTAGTGTGATTCGGCTGTTGAAATTGATTCCTTCACAGCCTCTGCTGTACTGAGCAGAAAAGAGTCTAAACTAACTTTTACTTCAACAACTGGAGACACTTATGGAATGATTTAAGTTAGAATGGTCCTTGGAGGTCATCTGGTCCAATCCCCTGCTCAAAGCATGTGTTAGTAGAAACTCAAGAATCCAAATTAGAACCTTATGCAGAAAACAAAGCAAAATGTTTTTAGACATTTTAAGTAAATACTGTTTTTCATATAAGAAATTAATCCCATTGCAAGAAAAACACATTTTTGAGGTCAAGAGTTCTGTTTATATCTGTGTCATATGAGAACAAACAATGGGGAAGGAATTATTAAAATTCTTAATACAAGAAACACAAAGTGTGAGATTCCTGAAAACAGCTGTTATGCTATTAAAATTCCTCAGACACTAAACAATTTTCAAAGCAGCTTTAAACCTTGCCAAGTTAATTGCCATTGTGGCTGGGCTGGTTAGGGCAAAGACTATTGGAAATAGGGTCTTATTATCGTTCATGAGTCAAATGAGGGCAAGTCTTGGCTAATCTCTGAACTGCAAGGTTATATGTTTGTCCCAGTCAGGCTGTCAGGAAGGCAAAGAGTGCAATAGACAGAAAGAGCTGCTGGGTTAAACAGCAGTAGTTCAATCATACTGTCTTCCATACAGTTGCACAAATATAAAAAAATATTAAGAAATAGAGGAGAACTCAGTTCTAGGATATCATGAAATAACATCTGAGGAAAAATTGTCTAACAGACACAGGCCCTGTCTCTGAGAAGCTGATAGTATCATCCATATGCTCTAGATAAGGAGATGCCTCTACACAACTTAAAAATCCTTCACTAATACTTGCTTCTGATTTGTGTTTCATGAAAATGTTTTAAAAACAGCTCCAGCTTTGTGACATCTAAGGACAAGGACCCTCAAAACAGGCATTTGTTATCAAGGAAATTTCTGCTGGCCACATAACCGTAGGGCTAGGTTATTAATCCCGCCTCTTCTTTCTTGGCTTTTTTTTTCTGTTGACCAGTCTGAACTCAGGTGTAAAATCATCATTTTTGGAGCTTGTATCACTCAAAATCATAGTAAGCAATAATCAAACTTACAACCTGTCATGGGTTTGGCAGCAGCAGTCATTCTTCCCCTTCTAGTTTCATCAACAGAAAAATAGTTACTATTACTAAGGAAAATATTATTCACCCTGATTAACTTTCAGATCACTAATAGATAGCTTTCAGTTTGTTTCCTCTTTTATTGGATTTACTGCTCAAACATCAATATTTTGTGAATTTCAGATTCACTTTAACTGTCATTAAAAAACACACAGCTCACCAGGACTGGTTTTTGTTTGTTTATTTATTTGGTCTGCAAATTAAAGCTGAGGGCACACTTTTAGATTCAAGCATTACAACGCAAGGGAAAGCTGGTATCTGCTGCCAGTTATTAATGTAAGTTGGAAGACCTGAAGTGTTTCCTTTTTTTCCCTATGATTTATCAAGATATAGAAACAGACTTAATTTCTAGAGTGAGATTTGTTTGTTTGTTTGTTTGTTTCCCAAATAAGTGCTTTTAGTAAGAGCTAATTAGGCATAATTTTCTTGTCATGCAGTATTTTCAGGTGTTCCATACCCAGGTAAAAATGAAGGAGGTAAAAATAAAAGAAAAAATTAAAGGGATGCTTCACCCATCTGTAAGCAACGCTATCCAAACTGTTGAAGTACTTGCTAATAGGACAAAGCCTACTAAATTTCCTGATCCAAAAGACTACACTGGATCTGCATATCCCAGGAAGGCCCTGCTTCCTGTGGGTCTTGCCTCTCTGCAGTCCAGCTTGGGGAGCAGTCCAGGATGTGCCGCAGCTCCTTTGGAGCCCGTATGTATACGTCTTGACCAGGGCACATGCCTGAAGTGCTACTAAGGGCTGGAAGACATCCCAGGAAAGGCCTCCCTTGGTGTGGCCAGATGAAGCGTTCCATTTTGTAGGATTGATTCAATACTCTTGGAGGTAGGGGCTTGACCCTTAGGTGCCCAACCAGCAAAATCATCTGTTTGGACTTGAATAAATAGTGACATTTTTGAAGGTGGGAATAACGACAGCTCTTGCAAATCTCAAATAAGCTGCTGCCAAGAGTATTGGCAGAAAATGCATTTTGTTGGATGTGGTTCACCCGGCTTGCTTGGAAAACAATGGAGCACATGGTGCTAAGCAGAAATGAAGTTCACTGCTGTTGTGGGGAAGCATGTTCCTCTGGTGGGATGCATATGCGTCTACATGTCACATGCTAGCTTGAAGCTAACTCATAGTACTACTGCAGACTGACAGCCTGAACATCCATTTTCACCATGAAAATTAAATGCATTTTTACACCTAACTCCTTTTACATTTTTGTGAGCAGCAGACCTGATTCTGAAGGACAGGCTGCATCCTCAGACTTGTGTGAATTACTGTGTCCTGTATCCCAGGGCAATCTCTCAAATTTTGTACTGATACATTATTCCAGAACAAAATAGTCACAAATTCTTTGTTTACTCAGATGAACTACTCGCTACATGTTGTTCTTTGTATATGAAGGGCTAGTCAGGAAAGTGTCATGCTGGATACTACATTAGCATTAAAAAAAAAAATAAATAAAACAAACAACTCAGTGTTTTGAATCTAATTGTGGGTTACAAAACAACAAAACTGTAGAAAAGGGAGTGGAATGTAAATCACAGGTCAAGAATATAAGCAGAGGGCTAAGTACATGACTAACTAAGCATTGCCATATCTTCTTCGGAGTATGTTCTGAAGGCCCAGAAGAGCCCTAGAAGTATACTGGAAAAACAAGATTAGGCCCCTGCAAGCACAAGAGGTAACCTTGAGAAATGCCAGGAATATGCTTTTTTGGAAACAAGAGCATTCAATTATGAACAGAAATAACAGTCAGGAACCAAAAAATATAGTGAATGAGGAGTCTTGCCGCTTAATGTGATGTAGAAGGGAGGAATTGTAAAGGGAGCCAAAGACACGGGTGAT
Source organism: Forpus xanthops (assembly GCA_032466535.1). Lineage (NCBI taxonomy): Eukaryota > Metazoa > Chordata > Aves > Psittaciformes > Psittacidae > Forpus > Forpus xanthops. Next base: position 55,456 of record JASSUY010007842.1, read on the forward strand.
ACAGATAAGAGATGAGTGAGAGAGTAATCTTTGAAGTAAGCAAATGAGTGCATTTTCAAGTCCCAAGAGTAAAAGAACAATCTCAGAAGGCTGAAAGAGTCTGGGTGAAAGTTGCAGGTATGCGAGTGTACAAGAAATATTGTGTTAATTCTAGCACATGGAAAGAAACGTAGTCATAGTCTTGATGTGAGAGTTCAGAATGAGTTTATGAGATTTTGCATTGTATGTGAACCTGTGATAATTTGTTCAGAGAGTAATTTCTGACTAGAAATTTGTCAGTTGGTTTTTGTTTCCTTTTTGTTACTATCAGGGCAGCCACAATGAGTAGGAGGATATATGTGGTGCATTTCAAAGCAGAAATGTGCAGTGTTCAGAAATAATGTAGCAGAACATAAGAGCCAACATATACATGCATGACAGAATGTTTTCAAGCCTTGAGAAGACAATTTATTTTGCAAATAGGCAGTAATAAATGTGGGTGATATTTTGGTCACATATTCATTCATGGCTAAAATCTTGGAAATTTCAGTATTTTTAAAGCCTGGCAACAACAGGTCTACATGTGTCACCTCCTGTAGACCTGCTCAGATTTGGACACAAATTTACTTACAAAGTTTTCTGGAATCCTATCTCTGCTGTCAGAACAGAATTAAAGTAATGCCTGAATTTCCCTACCTGGAAAGCCAGTTGGCTTTCTCAGCTGAAGAGCAAGTAAAAGCCAACTTGCAGACAGATCTGATGATTAAGGAATTTGGGCTCAAGTGTAAGTTCAAACCTCAGGCTAAGATGACAACACAGATGCAGCCAGAGCTAGCAGCTGATGTCAGAACTCTGTTCATTAGCTTGCTACATGCTGAGTGTTTTCTTTGCTTAGTGCACTGTACAGTTTGGTCTATCGCTACATTAATACCTTTGCGAAATCAGAAGGACATAGCGAAATAAAGGTGGAATAACACAGCAAGGAACAGGATGCTCTTATCTTTGGATACTGCCTGTTACAATTTTTTCATCTATCTATTTGCAAATAATAAAAAATATGTCAATCCAAAATGCACTCTGAGGCTGGGGAACTCCCTGAGATGCATATGAGATGCACAAGACACCAAAGCAATAGGATACAGCATAGCAGAGATACTGCTGTGGTATTTTCAATATTTTGAAGTGTCAGAAATATTAACTGGTTTGCAATGGGTAGTTCCATACTCTCAGTGAATTCAGGTTTTAATTATGCTTCTCAGCTTCTAGGCTATATGACTTTCAGTCCTGCTTTGAATTTTAAGCAGCAGTCTTATTTCTCTGGAGAAGTTGTCTGTCTGAATAATTACAGTGAGAACACGGTACCCTTTGCTGACATGCAAAGGTCTAAACTCTCTTCTCATACATCTCCTGAAGATAAGGTTACTTTTTATGGAGGAAAAAAAAGCGATTTCAAAGGTCAAAAGCAAGAATGCTTTGGCATATGTAGGGCTTGACTCTTAGTTCAATTTTAAGTCATAAACAAAATTCCAACTTTAAATCGTATGTGGGATTCCTTTTATTTTAATAACAGTACTTCAAAGTGAACTCTTTGTTACAGTCTTTGGAAAAGATTGCACAGCTTTAGATTTACATTTTATTTGGATAAGTTCTAAGACATGACAGTCATCTGCAATGTTATATTTCTGATATCAGCATTTTAAATTTTTCATTAAATATTAACCCAAATTCATCAATTTTCTAAAGAAGAGGCAGACTAAGAATGTTAATGTTAGGGCCACTATTTTAACTGCTATTAAAATCTGTAATTTCCCAATGCAAATTCTAGAGGGACAAACTGTTGTAGTGCTCCACTTTTCCTGCTGCTGAAAGCAGGGATGAACTGATGACAAATCTAGTCAGAGAGGGCAGCTTGGGCAGCAGCAACCATGACATGACCGAGTCCAAGGTCCAGATGAAGGCTGACAAGGGAAGTAGCAAACTGAGAGAGGAGAATTCAGGGAATTGGTAGGCAGAACGGTGCCATGACAGAAAAAAAGTGATCAAGAAAACTGACTGATTTTTAAGAAAACTCTGAAAGCCCAGGAGCAAACAATCATGTTGTGCTGGAAGGTGGGGCATTTCAGCAGAAGACCTGCTTGGCTAAGTAAGGACTTCTTAGCTCCTTAGTGAAAGGGATCTAAATGCAGCTTACAACTACCTGAGGGGAGGTAGGAAAATACCCAAATCAAACTCTTTTCAATAGTGGTAGTAGGCATAAGCAGAGGAAGTCATCACAAACTGTAGCCTGAGAGGCTCAGAATGACCAGAAAATGAAACTTTTAAACCAAGTGAGTAGCAGTCCTGGAACCCAGAGAAGAGGTGGTGATCTTCATACCTGGAGATTTTAAAGATTTGGCTGAACAAAGCCACAGGTTGCCAGAGCTGCATCTGCTGTGAGAAGGATGTTGGAATAGTCAGCATTTCTATGATTTTAGCAATATTCTTGGACAAGTAAATAACCCATTTCTCTATCTATCGTGGTTGAGTCTTGAACCTAACTGAGCTGGGTATTGAGCTGTTGAGGAAGGGAATGGGACATCCTGCCTCCTTGATTCTCAGTGATCATCACCATGGTGTGCAAGATTTTGAGAGCAGCTCCCTGTCAACTTACTGCTCAAATGAAGGCTGTGCTGAGCATGCAAAGAAGCAGACTGTTAGGCACTGTGGGGAACTTCCTTGATAGATTTTTTTTTTTTCCATGGAATAGTTGCATTCTGATTTTGTCAATACCCCCGTAAGTACCTAACTGGGTGCATCTAGGCCAAAGCTCCTGCAAGGGACAGTGGAATGTAATGTGCTTATTAAAACTAGAAGCTTGAGCCTCTGAGAAAAAGAAACAACACACAGTAAAGAAACAACAGCAACATCCATGTATTTACTTATTACCAACATTTTTAAAGGTTTATTTTTTCACAGAAGTTTAACATTAAAAATGTTCTGTAAGGTGTCTTTTGAAAAGTCCATTGTGATTAGAGCTTCTCTCACCTGACAGCTTAAGATTTTTCTCCATCCAGTCTCTGATTTCTGACTGCACATTCCTTCATTATTTGCAGTACTTGCTAATTAAGTGCTATCTGCAAACTTGGAAGCCTTTGCTTTCCACATTGCTGTCTAAATTGTATTTGTGTAAATATTTCAAATCTGGACCTCTAACACTGACTCCTGTCATCTTCTACTACTGACATTTTAGTTTGAATACTTTCCATTTATGACTACAGTAGATTTCCTACTAATGCAGCCAAATTTATGTTTAAGCATGCCAGTTTTCTTCCTCTCTAAGACTAGAGCAGAGGAGCTTGGTAGCAAAACTCAGCTAGATTTCGTGCATTTTTTTAAATTAATCAGAATGGGTTTTTGAAGAAATCTAGGTGCTCTTTTACCTCTGCTGAAGGTATTCATTGCTTCTAAAAGATTTAAAACTGAATTTCTCACCTGAAATGTGTTGCCTTATATAATTTTCCACATCTATTCCAAATACTTTTTGTTTTATTTCTTTATGCTTAAGACTATATTACCTTTTGCGTCTAGGCATGCATGACTCTATATACCTCTGACTATGCATGCACACATACACAAGCACATATTCAGGAATAAGTAGTATTCTTTGTAGAAAATGAAACTTTTTTTCCCTTGGATGTTCCCTGTCATTTCAATACATACCTTGAATATTTCAAATTATGAAAATATTCTTACTTCCTACAAAACTCTTTACAGTGCAGGTGTGCTTGTGTATAGGCCAACTGATCAGTTAGCCTTCCTTTCAAGCCACTTCAAGAATCTGCACATCCCTAAAGATCTCTGGTCTCCCAGGAGAGCTGCAGTTTTACAGATGGAGCTTCTTCATGGCCTTGTAGCATGTTAAATATTCTTGTCTTGTTTATGCTTCTTCAATATTTGCCTCTAAATATACTTTTCTTGGCTGCACTTTAACTTGTGTCTCTATAATTACATTACTGATGATTTATACTAAATGCCAAAATTTATTTTCTTATTTGAAGAAAGTATACCTGTTTTTCCCAGTGTAGGGATCTAAACCTAATTCTTTAGAAGTACAGAACAGTTTGGAATTTGCTACAAGTAAAAAGAGAAATCACTACTGTTATGAAAAAAGAGAATTATTTTTTAAGGATTGCCAAATTTAGCACTTCTCGGCCTATCCTGAAGAGTGCGTGAAACTTATCACTAAAAAAATTTCTGAAGTGTAAGTATATATGCACCCTTTATATTGACTGAAATACTTTGGCACATAAAAGACAAAGGAAAAAGGGTATTTTTGCGCTGCATGTTAAAAGAAATGTTGGAGACAAATTTCATTTAGAATATTTAACAAGTGCAATCCATGTTAAATGTGAAAATGGCAAACAAAAGTGACAAATTAACCACTTATTTCTATTAAAATATCTTTTAATAAACAAAAATCATGGTCCTCGAACTGCCTTAATATTTAGTAAGAATACTCTAGACAGAGAAAATAAATTTAACTGCTCCTCTTTTTTTTTCCATAGCATAGGCATTTACTCATAATTTAAAACCCAGTGTCTTGTAAGATTCTCACTCACTTCAGTCAACTTTGTATTCTTATGAAGAAAAGAGTTTTCATTTTGTGATGTTCAAGTATGGCTATTTCATCAGCTAGCTGACAGGTTATCTTATAAGGTAAATGATGATGCTGCAAATAAAGCAGTTATAAGCCCCGGAAGATAGGAATTTTCACTGTGCACCTCACAGTATGAGAATTAGTTAGAAGCTGTATGGATATCCTTTTGTATCTGCACTTTGGAAGAGCAATACAGTGCCACAGGACTTCACACTTCTGGTGTTTCCATTGACTACGTGAGATAAAGTAACCAGATGAGACTGGAGCTCTGCATACATGCAAATGAAGTTCTCAAGTGTTTTTTACATTAATAAGTAAATAAATATGCTAAACTAAAACTACAAAAAAGAGTCCATTTTCAGACAAATCAGTGAGCTTATCTAACTGACCCACTGCAGCAATATAGCTGCTGGAGGGCTCCCAATGCAGAGGGTTAAAAAAATGAGACAGGGCGCATGGAAAGAGCCTGAAGGCCTCTCCAATAACAACACATAATCACAAATTGTCTTTGAATGTCTGATGATAGCATACACCTAGATAAAGCTTTTGACTGTAATACACATCTGTTCTCAGGGGCTTATTTGGAAGCATGAGACTTGTGTGTCTCAGGCACTTGCAGACAATATGAGGAGTGTGTCTTCTGCTACCTAAGTATTAGCTGGAGAAATATCCTACAAAAAGGTGTGTGTGGGACAGCATGTTTTACCCTATTGTTCTCCAGTCTGCTTATCTGGTTTATACAGCTGCACACAATGTCTTTGGCAGGCAGAATTCCCATGGGTGTTATCTGCAACATCACTTGTTGCAATTACACCAGAACCCACTGTCATGTGGAGTTGTGGGACAGCTGTCCCCTAAGGCTATGCTGTAAGGCTATAGAGAGGTTACATCTCTATGCAACTTTCATATGATTAATTTAATAATGTATTTTGTGCCATGCTTCTTGGACTTTCTCTCTTTTTTTGCTATCAAAGAGCTATTCAAAGCAAACAGTGACCTCATCAATACTGTCTGAAACTTAAATGGAAATCTTCCAAAACCATAATAGAAACCATATTTCAACAGATGTAAAAAGCAAGATGAGTAGTGAGAATTAATTTGGATGGGAATACTACAGTAGTTGATACTTGGCTTTGGTCAACATCATATTTTTTGCTATGTACAGTATGCTTTTTTTATGGGAGAATCAAGATTAAAAAAAATAACAAGAAAATCACCAGTGCAGTTTCTGCTGCAACATTTATGACTCAGTAAAGAAGATAAAAGTAATTTTATCCACAGTAAGTAAAAAACAAAGCAGAAAAAGATAGGCCTGCAGGAGAGAGGAGTATGAGTGCTGTCAGGACCAAGATTTTCAAAGCTGTGTAAGAGTTTAAACAAACACAATTTCTTATGAAGGTATTCATTAACCTATTCATCCATGACCTTTAAAATGCCAACTTTTCAAAAAGCATGCAGGGATTGCTAGAACAGGAACAGAGTTGCTATTCAGGCATTTTTAGATTGATCACAGCTCACAAGCCAAGTAAAATATGAACATCTTTGTATTTCAGACAGCATTAAGCTGCAGGTGCTTGATTTCCATACAACTCAGAGGAGCACTTGTCTTTGCTTTGTTGATATATCTGGATTCTCTTCATCCCAGAAACTCTCAGGAAATTGTCCGAGCTACAATCATTTTTCTTTTTTTACATAAAGAAACTGTCATGGGTTCAGCAGCAGCAGTCATCTTTCCCCTTTAAATAGTAGCTGGTGTAGCACTGTGTTTTGGATTTTTGGCTTGGGAACAGTGCTGATAGCACCAGTGTTTATAGTTGTGGCTTGGAGTGTTTA
>JASSUY010007845.1:0-11382 GCA_032466535.1 Forpus xanthops
CCAGAGAAGCTGTGGCTGCCCCATCCCTGGCAGTGTTCAAGGCCAGGTTGGACACAGGGCTTGGAGCAAACTGCTCTATGGAAGGTGTCCCTGCCCATGGCGGGGTGTTGGGACTGAATGAACTTTAAGGGCCTTTCCAACCCAAACCAGTCTCAGATTTTCTGATACTGGTGGTATGGCATCGAAGAATATGATGAGGGCTTAGAAACCAAAAAGGATGCATAATCACAAGGAGAGCCTTCCTGTCTTGAGTCAGTTCTGTTCTAACTTGTCAAAAGCCAATTTCCTTTTTCTGGTAAGATGTTAGTAGAGGTGGTCCATGGTCAAAGGCACAGGTTTCCATCTTGTGAGTAGCCGTCTTGTAAGAGTGTTAGCCAATGTGTAAATACAGAGAATGGGCAAAAAGTCCCAAGTGCCCTTTCATCCTCAGGGGTGGCCCCAGCCTCTCCGAGGCGTGCTGCACTGACACCACAGTGTTACTTACGGTGCCTGGCAGGAAATGGTGCTGAATACCTGGATGGGAGAGGAAGGAAGTGGTGATGGATGAGGCAAAGGGGAAGAAAGATTTGAGAGGGGCCAGACAACTGTTTATGTACAGGGTACTGAGTGACACCGCTGTGTATGCTGCACGCAGCGTGCTGGTCACTCAAACCTGAATGATACATGTGGGCAGGAGTATGCATGTGGTATTTTCCTTTTAAGAAGGCAAGATTCAGAGTAGCTTTGTAAATTCATAGGAATCAGTCACAGAAAAGGGGTGATTTCATTGAGAAATCTCTTTTAGCAAAATGGGATAGTTTTTTTTGGAAAGCTTTAAAATGGGCTCCATTGGAGTTTAGAGCCTTTTAAGATCCTCTCATCCCTGGTTTTGAAATGCATACAGTAGTCATTTTATTTCTAAAGCTTGCATATTTTAGCAACACTAGCTTTTAATTCATTATACAGCAGTATGGAGCTGTTGAGAGAGACATAGCAGCTTGATTCATTTGAAATCCTAGGACAAATAGGCTTTAAAAAGCAAATGCATTCATTCTGACACTAATTATGTGTCTTTCCCACATGTCATAGTATCTTGTGTCACAAATTGCTCTCATTTGCTCCTCAATGCAAAATGTCTGAGCGACGAAGAGTGCAAACCAAGATGTTTTAACCAGGTGTAGGACAGGTCTAAAACCTATGGAGAGTCCGGAGCCAAACAGGAGGAGGAACTTTGCACTGAAGGGATCAAATGACCTTTCATCAGGTGCCCATTTCAGCTAGATTGTAGCTACAGTTGCCTCTTTGCAGTGTGTGAAATAAGCTGCAACATGCCCAGCAAACAGAGATGAGCGCCAACATCTTACCTGTTTTGTTTGAGGTTGGTGGGGCTGTGAACTCCTATCTATGTCCATCTTCTCATGTTAAGTGCTGATGCCCTCACGAGCATCTTTCAGGAATATGGAATGGAAATACACCATTCCATGTATATGAATGCAAAGGATTTGATGTATTAAAGTGAATTAGAGAAAAACCTTGTGTTCCTGAGCCAGTGCTTGTTGCTAGATAATGGACAAGCCTGGCATTGCTCTTCTGGAACTAATCCTATAATAGTGTCACAGGTTATTTGGTGCCAACTGGTGTTTCTGCTCTCCCCAGCAAAGAGCACCCTTGCCACTTGGAGTGCCACTGTGAGAAATTAGAAGTTGACAAAACCAATGACAGCAAAAAGAAACCATTCAAATCAATGCAAGTTTGTTTCTTGTTTTAAATAACCCCATCCCTGTTTCCTGTGCTATGCAGAGGCTTCCTCATTATGGCAGAGGTTTAAGCAGCAAATATCTCTTCACCTGCGCTGCACTGTTCAAACCTGGCATGCTTTACACGTAATGCAGTTTGACAGTTCATTTGAAATAAATGTGCCGATAACCCTTAAAAGTGGTAATAAAATACTCTTTGCTCTACTGTACAGATGATTAATACCACTAAAGTAATTAAATTCCATTAGGCTGGGGTTCACATACCCAAGGAATTGGTGCCAGGATTTAGCAGATCTCTAGTGAGGACAAAAGACTAATGCCTTTTAAAGCCACGTTTCACAAGTAAAATCCCAGGAAAGTCTATATTAACTTAGGACATCTGCTTGGTGTGATTGTTTGAGCTATTGATGCATTGGATCATTAGCAGGGTGGTGTGAACTACTGTTTTCCTGTTGACAAGGATCTCTCACCAGGAGCTGCTGGCTTTCTGCAGAGGGAGAAAAGGCAGACCGGGGCGGCCAGGCTGGGTCCTGCCCACGGGCTTTGACTTCCAGAATTATTGCCAACTGGAGAGTCTCTGATGGTAGGAAACAGCATTTTGCCCCTAGCCATTTTTCCCAAGATCAGAGCCAAAGTAACTCTGTCTCCTGCTGTTTTGTAGCTGTAGATTCTTAAAGACTGGCATTATTGTAGTCGATGAACAGTTTGCCCCCTTTCAGATGGCTGCAGTAATGACCCACAGGGGAGGCAGTGCTTAGGCAATGCTGACAATGTGACCAGGTGCTGCAACATAAGCATTTCATTAAATATTGAAGCAATGGGTTTCAGTTACAGTGGCAAAAAGGAAATCTGGGCTGTGTCCAAATATGTGGCTATTTTTTTTTCCCTTTCAACCTCTTCTAATCACATTATTTTTTGCATGACCTTTCTCCTGCTAATTAGCTGCAGCCTGGAGCAGCATTGTGGGTAACACATCGAAGGTGATTCCACATTCCACTTTACATGCTGGTAATCATTCTTAATGTAGGAATGATTTATTTACTCCAGTTTTTTTCATGATCTAATATATGCAAACCACCCAAAAATCCTCTCTTTATTATTGCCATACTTCACATCTACCCAAAAATAGGAGAAAATATCTTGGATTTCTGTTTGAAACCAAGGAAAGATTTGTGTTATAACCTGTATTGTTTCAATGTGAGCTGTTGTAACCGTGTAGGAAGAGGTGGGTGCAGTGAGTGTTGTCTGCAGGTGCTAAAGAGGTCTAAAGGCTCGTTCCTGTCTTGAACACCCGGGCGTCCTGCCTGATGGGTGTTGTACAATTCCTTACTCTGTGTGCTCACTGCAGATAGCAGCACTATCTTGTACCACTACTACAAGGTGGTACTACTTTGTACTCAGAGCATGAGATCAAACGGCACCTTTGGCTAAAAACCAAGGGAATAACTCAAAACTCCACCCTTTGAGTGTGGAAGCACATTTTGAAACCAGAAGTTATCGAAACAGGATTTATGTGGGTGTTCACCTTTTCCTAGGGGCTTGGGGGCACCCCCTGGTTGGGTTTTGGTTTGGTTGTGTGCTTTGGTTTCAGTTTCTGGCTTTAAAAGGCAGGGAAAGCTGGTTTTGAAGGGCTTCGTATTTTGTGTTTGTGCAATCATTTCATTATGAGAAAAAATTAAGAGCATTATAACATTTTAATCTCATTTTACGGTGTGCTGCAATACATAACTAAATAGTACTGCAGTGCTGAACTATATATATGCTATAGCATGTTTTCTAAGCAAGTTGGCAGTTTTCATTGTGCTGCCTTTGTCATTATTAGTTGTTTATGAAACTAGACATAACATTAAATCACTTAAAATGCCATAATTTCATTTTCTTAGTACAATGTATATTCTTTTCTTTCTGCCATGTACCAAATACATTTCTATTGAGCACAAACTGTTTCTATAAATACGATCCCGAATGTCAAAGCTTTATTTATCATAGCTGAAAAAATTATTTACAAGGATGCAGGTGCCCAAATAGAAAGATTCTTACTGAAAAATCCTATTGCTCTACTATGACCGGTGTTTTCCATGAGCACTGTTAGAGACTGGTGTAAGCAGGTCCTGTTCAGCATTACAATTGTTTGTAGTCTGATTTCAATGCTTCACATGGTAAGAGAATATTCTTTCTTTCAGTAATAGTGTTAAAATGATTTTTAAGAGCAATTCTCTGTTTTCTTTTTCCTTTCCTTGAAAGGAGCTTTTTTGTTATTTCTGGTTTTAATTTTTGTCTTATTTTCAAGAAAATGAAACTACTACTAAAAAACCCCCAAAAAGGCAGAGAAAGGAGAAAGACTGCAATGAATATATATATAGCAAGAAGGGAAATGTGTATCAAGACTGTTTTAATCCATCAGTTCTTTCTTATTTATACTGAGCTAGTGTTGTGATGCTGAAATGTGGCTGTAGGCATAAGAAGGGAAGGTGGAAATCATTTAAAGCTTCAGGATTATGAAATGCACAAGGCAGCATCTTCTGTGCCGTTGGAAAGAGTAGAGGAAGCTGGTAGTGTATTAAATGTTTGCAGTGCAAGTCTAACAATATTATGCCTGTGAAATTGCTATGATTATGTATCTTAAAATATGCCCTTTTGAGAACTGGCCTACTTCTTCACTTACAAGAGCAAGCTAAAATTGGTGAAGTGTCAACAGTCAAATCAACAGTTATTCCAGTCAGAGATCCCACTTAACTACAGGGATTTGGGAATTTCAGAGCAAATGGCACTTGCAGAGGCTGCATAAAAAGATGCAATGAGGCCACAGATGAAGTAGCCTCACAGTGAAAAAATTAGTGTGGGATGAAAAAGGGAGGGTTCAGTTGTTGCAGCAAACCTGCACTGGTAGCTATAGAGGTTTTTTATACCTGAAGTTGAACCAAATCTAGCTCCTGTCCACCTCTTCTGCAAAGCAGGATTTATCATTATAGAACAACGTTCAGCTAATACTTAGATATCTATTTTTTATGTATTTATGTTTTCATATTCTGTATTATTTTACATTTGGTATTAGAATTATTTTTGGTGATCCAGAGCAAGAATTCAGCTTCCAAGCACAGTTTATCCCCTTACCCCTATATCAAAATCCATTGTGGTTTAGATTACGAGTTTTCCTTGACAATTATAACTTGATAAGCTCTCAACTGATTCACTGCATCGCTGACTGTGATTCTTACCTGAACTTTTTGGGTGCCTGTCATTTGCTCTGGGTTTTGTCTTTTGAACAATTTCTGCAATGCAAAGATTCAATATTCTCAATTACTGCTCAGTAGCCAGAGGACTTCTTTTCCGTCACTCCATCAGGGAAGAAATGTTCTAATACATATATATGTGTGTGTATATGTAAACATTTATATTCATGTTTTTTAACTCCCCAGGTAGGCGGCAGGAAATAGAATAGAAGTTGGCTTATATGCAAACTAGGTGCTCTTATTAGAGTTATATATTATAAAGGTATTGGCAGGTCAGCAGAGGGACTTGAGAGATTGTGTGAATATTGTGGAAATGCTTTTGGCTGAGCTACTGAACACGGTGGCAGCTCCCTCATCAAAATGAATGGTCCTGTCTACTCCAGGCACAAGGCAGGGGGATCTGCTGTACTTTTTACCAATGGCTTGTACTCTGAGCCTTGCTAACTGCAGTATTATTGTTAGCTCAAGAGAAGGATTTGAATTAGTCTTTTCTATTAATCTGAATAGAATTTACTAGCCGTAAATGGGTGTCTGCTTTAACGGTGGAGCTTTGTTATCTCTTTGTTTTGTGGATCTTAAGTTTTTACAAGCCATTACCAAGGTATTTGCACAGTAATGGATCAATCACCACCCTGTCCACCTGCTCAGAATTATCTATCCTTTTAATATATTATTAATGTCTTTGATTTGCAGAGTGGAAGATTGCAGAGGCTGTTTGTAGCTGTCTCTGTTGTACACTGAGGGGGAAATGAAAAATAAATGGCTTGATAGAGACACATTCTCCATGAACAAATATTTTCTCTTATTGCTAGATTTAGGAAACAGAAAAATCCAATTGAGGACTTAAAGGAAAGAGAAGAAAGGGGGGAGATGGGGGAGGCAGTGAAGACTGACAATACTATAAAATGCCAAAGCCTCATCTTAGTTTTAATGTCTCACCTTGTGTTCATATGCCTTTTTAGCTCTCCTGTAATAAACTTTCAACACTGATGAGTTATGGATGCAGAGAAACCAAGGGGCTGTTTTTTGTCTCAGGGTGCACGTTTGCCGCTTTGCCATTCTTTTACATTTTCATTCTTCATGCTGATGAGTCAGTACAGATTTATATTACCATGTTATTATGGATAGTATAGACTGAGTCTCCTTGAAAGTAATGGCATGTGATTGCTTACCCCATTACTTTCAATGGGACTAAGTCTATGTCATCCTTAGGGACTCTATCCCATTGAAAGTAATAGTCTGAGACTGCCCACATCGTTACTGTGCTTTAAATTGGATTGAATTTATACTGATCTGCAGAGGCCAGCCACAAAAAGTCTCATTTTTAAGACATAAAGTTGATAAAAGTTTTTTGCCAGTGGTTGGAAAGTTTAACGGAGTGTTAGAAACTCTGTTTATAACATTACAAAGATGGGTTTATGTTGTTCATAGTCCTCAGTGTTTGACCTTAACACAGTCAGAAGAACCCCAATAGTAACACATTGATGGAGGGGTTTTTTATTTCTTCTCTCCTGAAATTATTTCCTGCTTGTTTGCATCTTTTCACTGAAGGAAGACTTCTGCTGTGTTTTAGTGACTTCTCTATTGCATTCAGTTGGACCTTGGCAATGCCCAATTCCTTTCTTACATCTCTAACGTAATGACAATATATAAATACTTCAAATATATAAATGATAGTACTTTGAGAAAAATTACTCATTTCTGCTTCTCATAATGAAAATACTAAGTGAGCAGTATCCCTTCCTGAAGCAGCATCTCTTTATCCTTATTGGCATAGAATCTCTTTTTAGGAAAACAATAATCAGTTAATGTAAAAATAAAGCATCCTCATATTATGGCTCTCCCTCTCGTGCCAGTATGTCTGTTAAATTTATTTAGAACAAGAGCTTTACTTCTACCCTTACTAATGTTAGGTGCTAATGTTCCCTTAGAAAATCAAAGTGCATTTTTTATACTCTTACATTGCCATGAAATGCAACCAGATAAAATGAAATCCATTCCAGAAAGATTAATGTTACAATGATAATGCACTGGGTGAAACAGAGAGACTAAACCCCTGGTTTTTCTTAAAGCCTTGATCAGTCCTAAGAAAAGGAAATGTTGACTGATGAAATGAGCAAATTTAGCATAGGAATCAAAAGCGTATATGAGTGTCCTTCCCTGTAGATGTGCATATGGTCTAATAGAAATGACACCCGTATATCTGAGCTGTATATTCTACCCACTTCTACTAAATGCAGCTGTAGAATAAATACGGGGTATGCAGGCTGTTTAATCTATAATGCATCGTACAGCATCATGTGAGAAATGCACCTTTCTTTTTAGGTAATCGCCGTGACATAATTTATTTCAAAAGAGATCACAGTGCTACAGCTGTTACTTGTGATTTAGTAATTGAATCAGCAGCAGCATTTTATACATACTCATATTTATTAAAACCCTTCAGAAGCATTAGAACGCATTTCAGTCTATGGAGGGAATGAAAATCATGTCTTTAAAGGGGCAGTATAGACTTTGTTTTATGTTTATTGGAGGCTGCAGCATGGTCAAATGTCACAGCCAGTCCCAACTCGCTGTAACTCAAGCAAATAAAACATGCATATAGCCCTCTACCCACAGCATAATATACCTTCTTTCATCATCATAATTACGGTAGCATTCCCACATGTCACTTTAGGTAATGATCTGAGCACGTATACATGTACGGGGATAATATGCAGGTGTATATTTTTAATATGTGCTCATATGTTTGTATCCCTCTCTTTATGGAGTGCTGCTTACAGTATCAGGGCTGGTGTAGTATTTGGCTTTTCCTGTATTACTTCAGCACCATCTAGATGTTCAAACCAAAGTGGAGGTTGATTGTCTTATGGGCACTGCGTATGGGAAGAACTATTTCCTGCTGCGTATTCCTTATGTGTCAGGAGCATAACGGACAGCAAACTGGTTTAAGAGGAGGGGTTCAGTAAGGTGTATGCACTTTTACAGTAGGGCTGCTGCTCTAGTTGCCCTCTGGATGTGAGAGATGGAAAGATTAGGTAATATCATTTATGAAATGAGTTGACCCAGCCAAGAAGTGAACATGTCCACGTTTTCAAACCATATCGACTAGTTAAATGAATCATATTCCTTCTCCTTTTGAATCCTCCTTCCCTTATTTTCTGCACATTTAATTTAAATAAATATTTTATATGTGTGAATGCAGTAAAAGCCAGATTCCACCCGTATGGCTGTAAGGATCTAGGTGGTTGTTTATAAACAGTGTGTCAGAGTGGGATCTGAAGGAGGGATGTGAGAGAGGAGATTGTGGCCTTGCAGTTGAAGAGTTGTCACAGCTATCAAAGCTGCAGAGCCTGCCAGCAATGCATTACAGTGTGAGTAGATGGATGAGGAAGAGCCAGAGTTGTGAAGTTCCATCAAAGAGAGGGCAAAATGCTTTAATTCCTGGTGATGATGCCAGGGAAGCTGCTGGAATGATTCAGATAAAGCTTTAATGAGTTGATAATGATGGATAAGAAACATGGTGTCAAATGCCATGCATGAGCGTTGTTTTATGAGCCAAGGCTGATCTAGAGATGCTGGAAGCCATTGCAGTCACCTGGAAGCCATTGCAGTAACCACCCTGTGGAATGGCCGATGTGTTCAACCACTTCAGGTTTGGGACACCCAGTTTGGGTGTTCTCAAAAGGTGCCTTTTCCTGGCAGCACTGACCTCACCTCAGAAATCAGGGGCAGTAACAGCATTTTTGATGGTACCCCTAAATTCTGAGGTTTGCAAGGTCAGTAACCACTCACAAGAGGTTTAACCCAATACTCCGTGTGTGAAGTAATGCTGAGGACTGTTGAATTTTGGGGCTGAATCCAGAAGGAGATACTGTTATGTGTTTTACAGACTAACACTCCAGTGTGTGCATATGTATATACTTACTCACAGATGCATCATTTTAGAGTCATCAAAAATTTATTCTCTACCCTAAATGCACTATAACTTTGCTTACTCTCATAAACTCTACTCCCAGGGACAAGTGCTGCTTTCAAACAGTAGCAGTCACACTCTGCAACAGCAGTTGTTGCCCTAAATAGAGGGGTCCTGTGGAGCCTGATCCTGCTGGACTTCATCTGGGAGGATTCGGTGTTATTTTACACGTAGTCTGATTGGAAGTGAATTGTCCAAGATGAAGAAAACTGTTGATACTGGTAGAGAACCTCTGTCTGCAGTCAGGATATTTCTTGTGCAAACCCATTGCTCTCTCTTGAAAAATAATTAGTGATATTATTATAGCAGCAGAGGTGTATTTACTTCACTACCATGCAGGTGTAGTGTCTCCTCATGTCCATTCTTCTTTGGCATAAGCTGTTTAATTCTGCTTTAGTTGTCATTCTCACTTGTGACATGGGACCTTGGTTTAACTCATCACTGGGGTGGAGAGAATCCAGTGGGGGATGATGTGGAACTGGGAGAACTGTTCTTTTGAGGAACACTTTATCACTTTTGATGTAAAGAGCTGTGGGATAAACCCATTTACTACCACATAACCTGGATTTGTAGATGGCGAAATATCCAAGGAAGACAAAGTGTGTAAAGTAAAGCGTGCAGCAATGTGAAGAGTCACCCTCCATGCCATGCACAGGGGCTGCCTGTGGTGGACAATAGGGCATTTCATCTGGCTGAGTGGTCATCATCTGTGGTGAGCCTACACATGGCATGCTCTGCCATGGACCCCTCCTCTTGATGAAATACCTTTGTATGGCGAGGACCAGCGCCTTTAATGGTTCTCACTGGTGTGTCTAGGTTCTGTATATCTCTGAGCCTTACTGTGGCTGTATGGGCCTTAGGCATATTCACAAGCTGTGAGATCATAAATGTGCGCTGTGCCATTCGTATGTATCAGTATCGCAAACAGCAGGTGAAAGAATTACTGCTTGTCCTCATGTTTCTGGGGGTCTCAGGATGTGACTGTGTCTGAGAGCTGCTGCCTCTGCTGAGCCTGTGCACCCAGTTTTGCAGGCAGGATTGATGGGGACCATGGCTTGCTCCCCCATATGGGCTGGGGCACCTCCTCTTATCTCTGTTCTGTGTCCTGGGTTGGACCTTGGGCGTCCAGGAACACTCACCACTCCCTGACCTGACTGTTCTAAACACACGGTGCTTTTATCCTTTGTCTCCTCCATAAAGGCAGCTGAAAGAAACAAGTGTGAGGAGGATCAGTGCCCACAATTAACATGAAAGAGTTTCCTGAACTGCATCCAGCAGTAGCATCACATCCTAAAATGATGTTAAAATCACAAGATCTAGAAACTGTATTGCAAAGCTATGGAAAAAAAAAAACAACCCAGCCACTGCACTGTCTTTACTTTTAGGGATTTTAACTTTTAACTCTGTAGTTACCAAATGACATCAGCCAGAACTGTGCAACCAGTGTTTAAATGCTGTGCTGATGCATGCATCAACCATGAGAGAGGGGTTGTGAAATCACATTTAGAGAAGCTCTTTCAATTGTGATTTTGCTTTGTTGTTGCTGTTGTGTATGTGTGTGCTTTGTTTCTATATCTGATATCTTGATATATAATGGTAAAACCTTGGCAATTTTAAATTAAGGCAGATGTTACCTTTAATTTATTGCTAGGTAGAAAGCAGACTTATTTTTGTACTCAGAGGATGTATTCAGCTTAACTCTGTAATTGCTGGCAATGTAGGAGCTCATTATATTACATTTTAGTACATTTGGCACCAGCTGCTATGGAGTTAATGGCAGAGCTGGTAGAAAATGACATATAACACATAATCCGTTTAACACGGATTTAATAATAATATGAAAAGCATTTTTTTTCGGAGGCATTGTCCATATTAAATTGTAAAATTGCATATAGTTACTTTATCAGTATGACACCTAAAGGAGGACTCACGTGCTTCGACAGGGAGCACTGTTGGGTGTGGGAGGCTCTACCTTAAATAACCACACTCCTTATGTGTTCTAACAGTTTTATAGCAGGTTTTGAACCAGTTTGAAGGTAGCAGTTCTTATAGAATTTCTCAAGGCTTTGTGAGTAACGTGGGGGGAAAATATCTGTCCAAGTGGGGTTTTCCTTGCCTTTTTTTTCCTCTTGGCACACTAAAATATGATTGACTAATGGTGTATTTTTAATGGACAAGAATAGTGTATCCCAACCTTCATTTATGGCTCTGACAGAGATTTGCAGAGAAGAATCTTCTCTCTGCTCTACCTACTGCTGGAAGGTATCAGAAATAAAGACCTTTTCTCTCAGATCTTTGTTCATATAGAAAGTCCCCATCAAATGTAGATGAACAAGCCTTTGCAGATGAAACTTCTATATGCATCCACATTATTGTCATATATCTTGTAAATGTGAACTCATATTTACACTGCATGCTGTGGGTTTTTTGGGGGGGG